>JAMPIO010000137.1:0-285344 GCA_024699865.1 Aphelenchoides fujianensis | reverse complement strand
GTGTTCCCCTTTCCGTTTTGTTCTGTCCCGTGGTCTAGTTTCCTTTGCGGTGTGATGTAAGTTTAGGAGGAATAAAGATTAGGAATTGAGCGGAGCGAGCGGCGGATTAGAAGAATGGTCGTGATCTCTTGAACGAAACGACTGGACTTTTCGTTCGGAGCGAAGAAGGCGGCCGGGAAGGAGCGGCAGCAGAAAGAAATGCGGAGTGTCGGGTCAAAGAGCCGCTCAAGCTTGCAAGAAATTCGAAGTATTCCACGGATTGTTGCGCGGAACATCAGTACACGCCGAACGTCCGGCTTTATCTTCGGCGCCGGCTTGCGGATCGTTCTTGCGACCTTTGAATTGCTGGGTTCCGTCGTCGGCGACGGCGTCCGCTTTTCGTTTCGGGGCGCGGCTATCCCACCGAGTCCACGATGCCGGGAAAAAGAAGTGAGTACGCGACATTTGAGCCCATTTGGGACTTGAAGCCGTTCTCTCACGCAAAACGGAGTCCTCTGCGGCGTCAAGTTCTGCAAACCGAGCGAGCAACTGAGGCACACTTGTTGGGTGTCGCAATGCGTAGTCGAACTGGTCACCGAACGAACTTTGCAGAGAGGTCGCCAGGTAACCGACGCTGTCCGGCAGCTGGGGATCGGGCGGAAGGCGAGGAGTTCGAAAGTGGGCGCGGCTTGGGTTTGACGCAATCAGCGGCAGCCCACCCGTTTGGTCGAGCGAGCGGCAGCGGCATTCCACTCATCTCGCCGCACTTCTCGCTACCGCTTGCGGCAAACGTTCGTTCTTTCGTCCACCCGTGCGTGCCCGCTTGCCACATGCAGTGCCCACTCCTTTCATTTCTGCTCGCTCCGCTCGATCGTGATGGACAACCTGGAATCCTCCACCTCCAACCTGTGCGCGTCTCGAACGGCCGTCGCTGCACGACGATCAGCAGCCGGTCGGCGAAGCACAGCTGGACGTTCGGTCGGAGCGGTCGCTTCTTCCTGCAGATGATCACAAACGACGTTCGATTAAAAGTCCAGCTGGTCGCCATTTTCACGCGGCATGACCGGGCGTGAGCAGGCGAGTGAAGGGGCTGAGTGTCGTGTGCTCGTTGCAGGATCGGCCCGCTTGGCGCATCGAGCAACGCGAGCGGCTTTTCGGTCAGCGATCGCTTCTTCTCCTCCTTTCTGACGGCGAGCGACGAGCCGGCCGTTCGGTTCTTCTGGTGGGACGTGCGGGCGGCGCTTTCGAGTAGACCGGCTGGACGGCTTTGCGCCCACCTTCGTGATCGCCGGCGAGCAGCCGGAGGTTTTCCTCGTATTCTTTTGGAATCGATCCTCTCCGCCCTTCCCCGAAATCCACAGCGACGATTTGGAGGCGAGAACGAGCGAATCGATCGGTCGCATGTACCCGCCGTCCCGCCTTTCGGCAGCCTTCAGTCAGCGCGTTTGTGTGTACAAGAACATGCTCTACTTGCTGGATGAGTGGGCGGCCGGGCGAAAGCGATGGAAACGCTTTTTTCGGGCGGCATGTTGGCGGTCGACCTCGGCGAGCGGCAGTTCGTGACGGCGGTCGGCCGCTCGAACTCCCGCTCGCCCTTTTGTGCTCGGAGAAGGTGGAAGACACGCCGAAGATCGATGCAAACTAGTCTTTCGTCCGTTCAGATCGGCCCCAACTGCACGCTCCTGGCGATGACGGTGGCAAACGACCGCCTCTTTCTGTTAGGGCAAGCGAGAAGCTGTCATTGTGGCTACCAGGCGTTCGTCTACGAACTCTCCGCGGGCAGCCACTCGTTGTACTCGTTTGGACAGCAGAGAGAGGGCTGTTTTAAGTGTTTTGCCGTCCACGAGCAGGACCGAAAGCGGGACAGCAAGGATCAAACTGCCGTTCGTTCTGCTCGCTACGCGTCGAGGTTTGTGGTCCAATCGGCCCACAGATCACTCGTTTCTTCTTCCAGCAAACCCGAGAAACGCGTCTGTTTGGCTTTGTTCGCCCGCTCGCGCAACGTCGGCTTCCTCCTCGATAAGCTCGGGTTGAGATCGAACGCGCAATCGTTCGATTTTTCGTCCCGAAATAAACATTTGTTTCGAGAACGAGCACATTCGAATCGAAGAATGCGGCTTGATCTCCACTGCTTCGCTCCGGAATGTGTCGGGAGAAGTCGAAAGTTTGATCGCAAAACGGCATTCACTTTGCTGTAAGAAAGGAGAGCGGATGGGAACAAAGTACAACTAAGAACTGTTTTTTCTCATGCGAGTTGGCGCCGATCATTGCATTCGACCCCAAGCGGGCGTCGGTCGACCTTCCACGCCTCACTCGACGGCTTGAGCGAGCGGGCAGCAGAGCGTCAGTTTGTTCGCCACTGCGGCTCTCCGCTTGCTTTTTGCAATGTGGCCCACTTTCCAGTCAGTCCGTTTGCAGGCGATGGAGAACGATCAACCGCTCGACCAGTCGGACATTCCGAACGGCGTTCGCTACTCGTCGATCGTCGCCCCGCACTCCCCCACGCACTGTTGGACGTTTGGACGATGCGGCCGTTGTTTTGTGCACACGCATGTCGGATTCAGCTCCACGCTCGAACTTGTCGACACGTTCACGGGCGACGTCCAACGGTAAGCGAAGGCTAGAAAAAGGGCCTGACTCTCTGGTTGTAGTGTCCAAAAGATCTGCGGCATTGGCCATCCGTGGGCCACGGCGGTCACTCTCCGCTTTTTTGCCTCGTTGTCCAAGTCTTGGTGTTCGCGATACGTCTCCCTCCAATGGCAAAACGTACCGCTGAACCCGCGCGTTTGCGCCGTATTCAAATGGACCATTCAAAAGAGTTCGCGTCCATTTTCCTGCTCACTACCGAACAGCCGGCAGTCGTCTTCATGCTCTTCACCGGCCGGGAGTCCGCCGAAATCCACCGCATCAATTTAGAGACGCAGATGATGGAGTTGATCGGCCGCGTGTACTTTCCGCCATTCTATATCACGAACCGTCGGGCGTGCGTGCACAAGAACACGCTTTACTTGCTGCATGGCGGGGCCGGCGGCTTCTTCTCGTGCGGCGTATCGGCCGTTAATCTTTACGAGCGGCGGCTGCGATGCACTGAGCTCCGCGTGCTCCCGCTCGCCCAGTTGAGCTCGGAGAAGGTAAGAGACACGCGGACAATCAGCTCGTTTACTCGCATTTCCTTTCAGGTCGGCGCCAATTGCACGTTGCTCGGGATGGCGGCGTCAAACGGCTGCCTCTTTGCGCTGGCCGAGGAAACCCTTGGCGACGACCTTTTCTACCGCCTGTTCCTCTACGACCTTTCCGCCAACTGCTGGACGTCGCGCGTGTTCGCGCAGCAGTGAGGCGAGAGGTTCCAGTGCTTCGCCGTCAACGAAGGTTCCCTCACGATCCACGCGGAGAATCGCGACCGCCACTCACAGGAGCCGCACACTCTCGACTCGATTCGCTACGACTTGCGGTTCGTCCATCCAACCGCCCACTCACTCGCTTCATTCTTCTTGTAGACGCCCGCAAAAGCTCGTGCAGTTCGCCTTCTTTGCGCGTCCCGCCGGCTGTTCGCTTTTGTTGAAGCGATTCCTTAATGCCTGAGATTGTTGTTCGCTTTTTGTTCAATAAACGGTTGTTGAATAGCGGAGAAAGAGCCCTGTTCTCTCGCCGTCCGAACAACTTGTGCGTTTTTGACGTGTTAACCGCTGTTTTTGCCGCTCGCTTGCGATCGCCGGAGTGCACGCTACTAAATAAAAAACGATCAAAAGACTTCATTCCGAGGCTTCGAACACAAAGCTCTCCAGCGAGCAGAAGAAGACGAGCACAAACTCCGTCCATCTTGACGTTATCGTTCGACAGGAACAAGTGATCGGCAGAAGGGAACAGCGCGTGTCAAAAGCAATAAGCGGCGGGCCACTCCTTTCTTCCCAACGAATAAAAAGACCCATCTTTTCGCTTTTTTCCCACTCGTTGAAGATGAAACGCGCGCTGGAAAACGGAGAGATGACAGAAGGAGTGAGTTCAGTGCATTCTTTAGCAGATTATTATGCTTGCAGGTGTCGTGCAAGCAGTCGATTCCACGCGCTCGTCCTCGTCTGCGGCCCTGTCAGCGACAATCTCTCTTCTCCTTCCGCCTGCGGCACACAACGGATGGGCGACGACGATGGAGTTTGCCCCATAGTGATCCTCGCACGACGTTGCAGTTTCTCGTGAGTTAGGGGGCGAATTCTGAGAGCGGAAACGGGTTGCTTCAAGTCACATGCAGACCCTCTCCATTCATTTCCATTTGCCCTTCGTTCAGCTCGTGAGCCGCGCCTACTTCCACGTCTTCTTTGGCGCACAACTGAAAGTCATATGCCAGGATTGGGTCACGGAGTGCAGGACGGAAATCCACAAGTTCTTCTCGTCGGCTATCGACAGCCTTTGCTTTTCGGCGGGTGAAACGATGAGCGCGCTGCTTCGGCTGAGTTCGGTGCGGCGGTTGGAGTTCTTTGCGTCCCGCGTGGAACCGCCGCTCGGCCAGCACATCTGCGCGGCGATCGAGAGTGAGTGGAACGAGTGCATCCAAGCGTTAAATTAGATGCTTCTCCACGCAGAGATGCCAGCTCTGGAATGGCTGAGCGTGGACATGGACTCCCCGGCGTATAGGAATGGTTGGTGCGAAGACGCGTTCCCGACATTCCCGCCAACGCTCGCGCGCTTCAGAGGCCGCTGCAACGAGGTGCAACGCTTGGTCGGACGAGAGCACCAGTGCGAAGAAATCGTCGTGTGCGTCGCTGGTGAGCGGTTCAAGAAAAACAGGTGTTATCTTCGAGGATTGCAGGCGAGACGGTCCTCTACCCGCTGAATGCCCGCAAGATCGTCGTAGAAAACGGGCAAATCGAGAAATTCGCGGAATACGAGGGGTAAGCGGATGTTCTCCACCCTCACCGCCACACTTCCGTTCAGCCCGCTCCCGCTGGACTCGACGGAGATTCTCGAAATTCCGTTCAGTCTCCACCCGTGCGGTTGGCGCGGCGATCAACGCTGGCTGGAGCTCAATCTGGCGCGAGCCGTCGGGGGCATTACGCGAGTAGTCGGGCAGCGGAAAGCACCCTTCCTGCTCCTGACGACATGGTTCGGAGTGTGCGCTTTTGTGGTGAGTGGAGTGACGAAACTAATCGATAAATCGCGCGCTCAGAAGCTTGCGCGCATGATCGAAGAAATCGAGTCGTGCGAGCGCAATCTCGACCGTCTGCTTTCGGAGTGCGAGAAGCGAGACATTCGGTTGTTGGGACTTCAATTGCAACTCAACATTCGGCTCTTCGAAGCGGTTTGTTCCTTCCCTTCATTGACACTCGTTCAATTTTCTGGTTTGAGGCCGCTCACGACGACAAATTCGTAAACAAGTTTCTGCGAATCTTAGAGCAGAAGTTCGGTCCGCACGTCCCCCGAACGGCGTACGAAAGAAGCGAGTGGTTTCGAGTGGAAAGCGAGAAGCGCACGGAATTCTTGATGAGCACCTCGTGGTATCATTCTCGCGATTGGACCGACAACGAGCTCTACAAAGCCGACTTTGACGACCTCGAGTTCGATTGCGGCCTGAGCCGCGAGGAGTTCGAAGAGCGGAAACAAGAGCAACATGACACTAATTCATCCGAGGGCGAAGAAGACGAGCAAGCGAGCGAGGACACAGTCGAGGATGTAGAAGAGTGAGTGTCGTGATCGCTCGCTTGTATGCCTTTGAAAACAATAAACCATTTACTTATTCGACTCGATCGTTGGTCGAGCAAGCGGCTTTCTCGAGTGGTTGGCGCTCCGTGGAAAAACACGTACGTTGTCCCGTAACGCAGCCACCTACAAACAGCAGTGAGCAGCGTCTCCATTAGTTCGCAGACCACTCCCGTTTATCAAAAAATGTTGGCTCACAAGCTATGAGCAGCTCTCCACAGACCGACGATATCAAACAGGCGTCCTGCCGAGCTTCGACTCGACCGCGCCGAGCGGGAGCATTCGGGCGGTCGCTTCCTCTCGCTTCCTGCTCGCGTTCAGGTGTTCCGCGGCGAAGAACCCCGCGCAGCCGGCAAGTGCGCCCGCCGCGAGGACGAGCAGGTGCCACTCGAGGCGGAACTTCGAGTCGAACACGCTGTTGATGCCTGAACGACCAAACCAGCGGAAGAGAGCTCACTTGAAAGAAGCGAAAGAGCGAGTTCGCCTGCGTGCTCTCCGCCTTGTGTCACGTGATCAAATGCGCCATCGTCTGCGTGGTTCAGCACGCGTCCGCAAAGCCCAGCAGGAAGCCGCACGCGCTCTAAACTGCGTTGAATTGCGGCTTGAAACAGGCCCGATGCGCACTGGGGTTCGTCGATGAAACCGGAGAACTCGGCGGTGCGGAACAACGCCGTGTTGCCGGGCAGGTTGACGAACACGCCCGCGTAAACGCCGAGGTGCGCAACGCAGCCGATCGCGGCGGTCATCTCCCGATTCAGGAGGGCCGTTCGACTGAAGGGAAAGCTCCCTACAAGCCAGTGAGAAGACGAATCCTCCAGGCGAACCGCCGACCATCCCGACACCCCCGACGATCATGTTCGCGGCGAGCAGTTGGCGCGTGTTCGTCCCCAGCGCCAGCGTGAAGCCGGTGCTCGTCGGGTAGATCGATTCGATGAAGGCGAGCTTGAGGCCCGTGTAGAAGAAGACGACGAGGATGAGCAGCATTCGTGGTTGGACGCACAGGCGGGCGGTTGATTCTGCGCAGGGGATTGTTGAGGTTGATCGAAGGGGAGCTTACGGAAGACCTCCCACGCCCCAACGGTCGGTCCGCTCTCTTCCACTTCGGTCTCCTCCTCGCGCTTCTTTTCTTTGGGGCGTCGCAGAAGGATCAACGTGAGGATGCCGACGAGAGTGACGGCCGTGAACGTCGTGTAGAGGAGGGTGATCGTGTGATCGGAGAGGACTTTCTCGTTCCGGAAGGCGAAGTACAGGAACGAGGCGCCGGCTATTTGACTGCAGCGGTAGGTGGAGGTTAGTGGAAAGAAAGGGAACTCACCAGAGGACGGAGGTGCCCCAAAAGTAGCCGCTCTAGTGAACAAAAGCATGAAGCGAGGAGAACTCACGACCGGCGGCCAGCCCGACGAGAGCGGCCGTCGCGTAGAGCACGAACTCGTGCATGCGGAGGAAGGAGAGCTGGAAAGAGGGCGTACGCGGCAGCGCCCGTGACCATCGCCCATTGCGAGCCGAGTGCGTGGACGATCGGGGCGGAGAACGGCGTGCTCAACGCAAAGGTCGCGTACAGGATGGCCAGCGAGTTGTAGCCCGCGTACCGCCCGACGAGGCCCCGCTCGGCTAAGCTCGCAACGACCATTTGGGCGGTGAATGTGGAGGAGTTGTACGCAGTGAACAGAAGGAAGAAGGCAACGCCCAGCTGCAGCCGGTTCAGCGTGTTCCGCGGCGGCAGCTCCATTTTGAATCGAAGGTGTGATTGCGGAAGAATTGCCCGTCTGCTCGTCCAACTTTCCACTTTTGAACTCGCAAAGAGTGAGGCGTGAAACGTCCGTCCGCGTGCACCGAGAGCGCGCTGTTGTAAAGAAATGATCGATGGCAATTAGCGGAGTGATGGACGGCGGTTTGTTTTCTTCGGGGCGGTCCCGCGAGTTCAAAGTGGTTGGGAAACAAGCGCCAAACGCGCTCTTGACAAGAACGAAGGTCGTTCTTTTCGCTGATGTTTATTCAATTGCCTGCCCGCAAAAAAGAGGGTCAAATGAAGTCGGCTCTTGACCAAGACGATCGAAACCGTCGTCCCACCGCTTACCACCGGTTTCTTCTCGAACGGAAACTGAAGGACGCGCTGATCGAAGAGGAGGCCCGGCGGCCATTGAATGCGAACCGAGCGAGTCAACGGCGGCAAGCTCGAATAGACAGCCACAGCTCGGATGGCAATAAAAAGACGGAGATCGCCGTTAAGGTTGAACGATTCCTGTTGTTTTGTTTTTCTCTCTAATGATGGTCCCACAAAACAGTTTCTGATAATCGGCAGCATTTTTCTTCGAACAACAGAGTACGAAGCGAAGCTCCGTTGCCGGAGAGCGCAATGGTTGTTGTGATGCGCGAACGCGAGTCCACCGCGCGCTCTTTTTCTCGCACAAACCGCTGGGTTGTTCGCCATGGTCAGCGCATGGTGACCCGCGTCCCGACCGAACGCTTCCCAGCAGTCAAAACAACGCTCGGTTCATTCGCTGGAGATCAACAAGTAGTGGACCTTGCAGGTCGCTGCGGTGTGCACGAATGCGAGCGGGAGGTGCGTGCGCAGTCGGTGTGCGTTCATATGAGAGGATCGTTTGTATGGACTTGGACCGGCATCTTCGCGTTGTGTCGTGAGCGGGGTTGGTGAAACGAATGATAAAGTCGTGTGTTGTTTGCTGTTTGTTGTGCCAACAGACGAATTGAAAATTTCCCCCATTGCGTCTGCAAGAACGTGCGTTGCGCGCTTTTTTGTTTTCCCACCGCGCCCTGCTCTGTAAGGCGACCGGGCGCATGAAAGTCAAGGAAGGGACCGCGGAACGCGCAAAGATCCTCTGCCCTTGTTCGCTGCAAACGCTTTCCGTTTTCCTGCCTTTCGTTCACTCCTCTTTGGTTCTAATTCGTGCTTCCTTTCAGGAAATGTCTCCGCGCAAGGCTCGATCGTCCACCCGCCGCAAGCTCAAGCGGAAAGCGGAGGTCGATACGGATGAGGGGCGCAAAAAGGCGAAAATCCACGCGGGAAAACTCGAAATGCCGTCGAAGCCCCCGCCGAAACTCAAAGCAGACGTTCGTCGTGCACTGATGCTGAACGCCTTGAGCACGAAACTGGAGCACAACGATCCCGCGAATGCTGCGAATTTCCGGCACGCTCGCGCAGACCTTCGATTTCGAACTCTGCGCATGTTCTTCTGCTCGCGCGCGTTCTCGACTGTTCTCTTCGCTCCGAACGGGGAACGAACGAGCACGAAAACGCCCGCGTTGGTCTTGTGCGGCCCGTCGGTCGCCCTGGAGTCCGTGACCGCTAAACCGCTGTTTTTGGTGCTTGACGCCAAAAACGTGCGTCGCGCTTCGCTGAAACGACTTTTGCTGTTGGGGCGAACTGCATTGCGGAATCTGAGAGTGTCCATTTCTCACGGCAATGAGGATCGACAGACTGCAGTGGGACTTCGCAAATGGGTTAGAATCTTGTCGTTCGTGAAGAGTGAGTGGTCTTTTTTGCTTTGTTTATCCCTCGATTAGAGTTGAAACATCTGGAGTACGTGCGGGTCATAATCCAACGGAGCCACCAGTCGTCGTGGATCGTCCACTTGCTGCGCGACTTCTTGCCGCCGAAGACCGAGTTCTTTTACTCGACTTGTGCTCACGACTTCCTCCTGGTTCGGAAGTTGCCGTTGAGACCTGATGGGGCACAATTTCGGCTTCGTTCCAACGAGCAGCCGTGTACGTTCGTCCTTTTAAGCGTAACGACCAATAGCTTTCTTTAGACCTCGTACCGTTCTTTCGAATGCCCGCCCGCAGACTGATTATCAACAGAAATTGCTTGCGGGCGATTGCCGCACACGGACCGTAAGTAAGAGAACAGCAGAACAATACACATCGTTTTAGCTTCGAGCGAAACAATGCCGTAAAGGAAGTGAAAATGGACTTTGACGAGGATTATTGCCTGATCAGTACGACCGATTCGGCCACGCACGACATGTTGGACGTGAGTGAAGAAACGGGTCGCGATTTGCGCGCGCTTTTCGCGAACCTTCGCTCGTTGAACGACGACTTCACACTGGACATCACAATGTCTTGGTGCGAATTGGAGAACTCTGAAGTGTGTGGATTCTCATAGGCGCCGTTGATGTGCGTAATTTTTTGCAGGAACAAAAACCGCAGTTTAAGAGAGCGTTGCTCAATTTTCTCACGTCTCTCTTTATTTTTTCAAGCTTCGCGATCGAAGCGGGCTTCTCGCCTGTGAAACGTCAAGCGCCGCTTGTGGTGCCGAAGGCCAACACTACGAGCGTACGTTTTTTTGCGTAAATTGGAATGATGAAGCACCTTTGGGTTCAGGGAGCGCACGAACGGGTGCTGTCGGCAGCCAACGAGTTTTTCGCCGAGCAACAGTGCTCTCCGCTGGGTCACGGCCGTGTGGCGCTCCACGAACGGCAGTTTGGCGGCCGGAAAATCCCCAGCGCGTGGGTGCTGCGCTTCAACGACGTTCGCTTCGAATTTCTTCTCATCTGTGCGCGTGAATGAATAAACCGACTTGTTGTTTGTACTCGTAAACGCATTGATTGGAAACAGCTGTGAATCAACCGATCACTCCTCTCACCCACCGTTCAACAACAATTGATCGTTGACGTCGATGTCCATCATAACACAATGGGCTTCGGCGAGGAACCCGCGCGCCTCCTCCACGAACGGCTCAAGGAAGTGGGCGCAGTTCCGCGCGGAAATAGAACTCCGCGTTGAACTGGCAGGCAATCGGTAGGCGGCGGCGGCTTGCGAACCTGAGAGACGTTCGTCCTGTTTTTCCGCAGGCCTAAAGACGTCCATGGCTCCTTATTTAAACTGAAGCAGACAGCTGTGATGTGAGCTGGCAAACGTGTTGACCGCTGCTTCAACTCCGCTCCGTAGGATTCCTTTCGGTAACGTTTTGTCGCTCTCTTCGCCCTCCTCGTTCACTCCTCACCTGCCGACGAAATGCTCCCGACCAATGAACCTAATGTTTATTCACCTTCACCAAAGAACAACCCAACGACAAACGGAGAGGAACGACACTTGAACACAACGAGGCTAACCTAACGAGGGAACACAACAGAAACAAGGGGACATGAGTGGGCGGCCTTAATCCTCGCGGATTGCCTTGAGGTTGCGGGCCTCCGCCTTGGGGTTGGGGCGGGCGGCCGGCGCACGAGCGGGCGTCTTGGGCTTCCGTTTGGCGGGCGGGACGGGCACCCCGTTGCGGGTCACAATCTCGACTTCGGAGCCGATGTCGAACACGAGGTTCTGGGCATCGTCCCACTGGAGGTGGGCGTCCGGCGGGGGCGAGCGGCCCGATCCCTCGTCCGCCTCATTCGCCTGCAACAAGCAGGCGATCGATGAGCGCACTGCTGTTCACCTACCGGGATGTTCGTTTCGTTCAGGTCGATCTTGAGCGGGCCCATGTACTTGAACTTCTCCACGGGAATCTGGTCGGGCGTCATGCCGGTGGTGTCGGGCGGCGGCAGGCCGGGGATGTGCTTCCCGCGGAGGTCCGCCCGCCGCTTCCGCGCGTCCACCTTCTGCTGCGCCGCCGCCTTCTGCTTCGACTGGAAATCGTCGATGCGGCGCGCATTGGCCGCCATCTGCGCGGCGTCTGCAACGAGCAAATGGGCGGCGAGTGCGGGCAGAAGGAAGAAGAACTCACGCTCCTTGGCCGCCTGCTTCTTGTTGCGCCGACGGAGCAGGAAGCCGCCGACGATCGACGACGCCACGAGCACGACGAGCGCCGCCACCAGCAGCCCGACGATCAGGACGACGCTCGGGCTGCAGCGAGGAGTGAGTGGGTGGAAGGAGGGCGGGGACTCACCCGCCGCCTTGCTTCTCGTCCGCGCGGGGCACCGGCTCGCCCTCATCCTCCGCGCCTTCGCCTTCGCCCGTCTCACCTCCCGGCTGTCCAGCGGGCGGCACGACTACCGCCTGCGTGCTGGTCGCAGCGGCCGTCGTGGTCGTGGGCGCCGCCGTCGACGTGCTCGTCGAAGTGGAAGTCGACGTGCTGGTGCTGGTCGAGGTCGAAGTCGTGGAAGTGGTCGTGCTCGTAGAGGTGCTCGTGGACGTGGTGGTGCGCAGCTGGTCGATCGCTCCCTTCACCCGTTGTTCCACGGTGCCGCAAAGACCCTGAAGAGAGGAGAAGTGAGAGGAGCGATGAGAATCGAGAACGTACGTCCCAGTTGAATTCCGGAGTAGTCGCAGTGGACGTGGCCGTGCTCGTGGACGTCGACGTGCTCGTGGACGTAGACGTGGAAGTCGTCGTGGACGTCGTCGTAGAGGTCTTTGTGGTCGGAGTCGTTGGCAGGGCGGGAGTGGTTTTGGCCATTCCGACTCCCGCCTGCACTTCCCACGAAACCGTATCGTGTTGGTTCTGCAAGAACGCTGCAGATGCGATTCGATTAGTCAGACTCACGAAAAACTTGAAGACGCCCTTGCCGCTGCTCGTGATGCTGACCGTGGTTTCGTAGAAGTGGCCACTGCTTGTCGAAGTGGCATAGTCATTGCACCAATCCCACTTGTCGGACCAGATATTCGTTTTTCCACCTAGGATGTAGAACGAAAACCACGCCGTGCCATCGTACTCCCGTTCATCCCCGTTCTGATTGGCTAAAAGAGATTGGTGATTGAGAATGGAGAAAAAGAGAAGACTTGCCGAATTTCACCTTCACCGTGTTGCCGTCCGGACGACTCGTGATTGTCATCACGCAGTCCTTGAACGTCAGAATGTGTCTGCAAAGAGAAGTGAGAGAACAAACCGAACCGAACCCACTCCGCTTTTCCTTCCGGACGGAACCAGAAGATGATGGACGAGTCCACGAACTTCATGTTCAGTTTGATCTTGGCGCAGTTGTCCAGATGGCTAAAATTAGTTAGCGATGAAGGAGGAGTGTCCCACGAACTCACTAGGTCGTGTTCTTGCCGACAGTCGTCGTAGTCCAGCAATTGTTGGTCGCGGGGACGTTCGAGCCGAGGCCGACGGCGAACACGAGCACCCCGACGAGCACGAGCCACGAGGCGCCCATCAGATCCACGAGCGGGCGGGCGAGCGACCGGCCGGCCGATCGGAGACGAGCGGAGCGCGAAGAAATGAAGCCGCCGTCCACGAGAGCGCGGAAAGACGGAAATGGCGGCTGCCGCCCGCTCGCCGCTTCCTCCTTTCCGTTTCGTTCGTTTCGGGACCAATTTGCGTGTGAGTGCGCCAAGAACGCTTCCTTGTTTTGCGAGCGGTCGGCGCAATCACTCGAACGAAGGCCCCAGCACGAATCCACTCGTGGCTGTTTGTTTCGCGTTGACGGACGGGACTCGTTGATTATTTGTCTTCTCTGGCAATCGGTTAATCTTCGCTGCCAACATCAGAAAATAGATCCGTTTGGGAACGAACAGACCGCAGAACGCGTCCTTCTCTCAATAACAAGCGAGCCATCGGTTCAGCTCATTTTCTTTGTTTGGCCTTCTAATGCTTTCACTCGTTCCTAAAGAAGCTCGAAGTTAAACTTCGTTTCCTGCACGTTCCTTCCGTTGAGTCACCAACAAGAGCGTACTTTGATCCGCGTGCATCAAAGAACGATCGAAAACAGCGAAAAGCCACGTCATCATTGCGAGAACCCCGACGGATGCTCGTTGATCACTCGCTTCTCTCCGCTCTTCTCCTCTTCGTCGCACACGCCCGCAGGCGAGGGTCTCAAAGATCAACAGAGAAACGAGAAGAAAGAAGGGATTGGAGTGAATCCAAGGCGATTCTTCTTGTTGCCGCCACTCACTCGCCTCCTCGACGAACACCCGGCTTTCCGGCAGCGAATTTCGCAAAGATTCCGGTGGATTCCGCGACGATTCGAGCGAAGATCTCCGATTTCCGAATTGTTTTTGCGTCCCGCCGGCGGGCGACGAGCGGAGTCGCGAGGCGTCGCGAAAATTCGCCCGTTTTCCCCGCGCTTCTCACGTCCGCCCGCCCGCTCCGCCCGCTCGTGTCGCGGCGGGTATAAAAGCGGGCGATCGGAGCGGTCGGGTCAGCGCTCAGTTTGTTTGTTTTCGACGAGAAGCCGGGGAATTCGTCCACTTTCTGCTCACTAATCAACCGTCGGCTAGTCGAAGCTACTCGCCCTCGCCTCCGTTTCGTCTCGCTATGACTCGTCGTAATCCACAACGACTACCGACTATGAACACGAGTTCCCTTCGCTTCGCCTCGACTCGAGAGCCCACACGGAGGTCCGCTTTGTCGAGGAGGGATCGCTGAGCGCTTTCTACCGCCGTGATCAACGACTTCGTTCGCTGAGGATCGACCGTTGATCACTTCCTGAACATTCCACCCACCCACTCACTCGCCGCTCACTTCGCTCCACGACGATGACCGCCGGTCGGAACACGTTCGTCGCTTCGCATTAGTTAGCTAGTATTTTGTGTAGTTCGTACTGGAGTGTTGTAAAGAAGACGTCTACTTGCTCATGCTTCCGATCGACCCCCGCCCTGCCCTCCGCGGAGAGACGTGTGGCCAACCCGAAACTCGATTGGATCCGATGAGCAGGTAGTCCTCTTCTTGCTCCTGTTTGATTCGATTAGAGCTGCTAGTTGTTTCTTTTCCTATTTGACTTGGATTTTCTCTCGTTGACCGCCATTCCCACTGATTGATCTGATTGATAAACAACGAATAATAAACTCGAATGACTCACTCATGTCTTCGGCTCGTTTCAACAATCAAAAGCACCAACTTCCCTTGGATCCTCCTCGCTTTCGGTTGCAATCCAGCCCAAAAACGAGCGGGCACTCGACTCGCCGAGCGAAAGAGCGGAAATCCAAACAATCGGCGGCAAATTGGAGCGGGCGGGCGTCAACGAGCGGCCTTTTCTTTCAACTCGTGATTCCGCCCTCATTAATTCGAAACAGCGAGCGAGTGTGGGAGTGGAAGACGTCAATTGCCGCAGGTCACGAGCAAACGGAAGGTCTTTTAAGTGTTGCGGGAGACGGCGAATCTTTGAAACATTCCGCTTCCTGGGTTCTTGAACGGATGTTGCACGGATTAATCGGCTTCCCATCGAAAAGTGAGTCGAGCAAGCAGGTCCACCGGCGGCCAGTCTGCTTGAGACTTCTTCGAATCCGTCGAAGAACCCCATGAAGTGATGAGTTCACTTCCTACTCGTTCGTACAAAACAATCCCGCTTCTTCCCGCTTCTTTTCAGCTTCCGTTCATCTCTTCAGCCGAGCGACCGCACGTCAAACTCAACGCTCCAATTGCCGACCGGTTGCCCTTCGAAGCAGCCGGCCGGTAATTAGTAATTCTTTTCATTTGCGCCTCTTCTTCGTGCGCGCCGCTCTCCGCGGCACGGCGATCCGCCGAATGTGGCCGGCCGGCGGCTCGTCGCCCGGCGGCGAGAATTTCGGATGGGCCGGCCGGTCGCCCAATTAGCCATTCGGTCGGTCGGCTGCCGGGCACCGTACGGCCGACCGGCTGGCTGATCTCTTGCCCTCTCTTGCTCCCCGCTGCCGGGTGACGTTGATCGATTGATTTCCGTAAATTTATTCTCTTTTCCGATCACTATTCACAGCCAAAACGGCGGGCGGGCGCACGAAACAAAGAAGTGGGACAGAATTGGAGTGTTCGCGGGTCGATTAGACAAAAGAGAAAGAAACACAGCGAATAGAAATGACTAAACTTCTTCAGAGGGATAAAACTCAATCGAAAGGATGAGAGGGGTGCAGGCTCTAGTTCGTACGTACATTAAAGCCATTAGAGGAAAGGTAAGTGGGAGGATTAAAGCCGTCGGTAATCAGAGGAGAGAACGAGGGCGGGCGGGCCGGTGGGGCGACGAAACGGAGCGGCAAAAAGGCGGACCGGGCGCGAACCAAAAAATGACGAGGGAGCGACTTCTCCCTTTTGTTCCGTTCCGAATTGCGAGGCGATTATGAAAACAAGTGATTACGAGCGAACAGGAGGATTATTAAGTGGAAAGGAGAGGGGAATGCTTCAAGAAGACGCTCCCGCACTTACTCCGCCGTCCGCCGATCCTCGAGGCCGCCGGTTTGGATCGAAGCGGAAAGAAGCGGCCGCCGCGCGAAGCGAACGAAGCCGAGCATCGTGCGGGAGCCGAGGGAAAGCGAGTCGATCAACACAACGACGAAAGAGAGGAGGAGGAAATCACGTGTTCATTGCACAAAACAAGTGAGTGAGATGAGTCGACGGAGCGGGGAGCTCATTGGAGTTGTTGTTGGTGCTCCAGCTGCTGGAACATCATCTGTTGGACGTCGTAGGAGTTGGAGTAGTTGGCCGGATTGCACATTCGCGCCAACATGTCGTGCTGGTCGACGAACGACGTCAGCGCCGGGCCGCCGCCGTTGGCCGACGACGCCGAGGAGGCGGACGGCGGGCAGGAGACGGAGGAGCCGGACTCGTCGGCGGCGCCGGGCGACTTCAGCGACAACTGCTGCTGTTGCTGGGACTGGTGGCCGAAGGCGGCGTGTTGCTGCTGGGCGGCGAGCATCTGCTGCTGTTGGCTCTGGTACTGCTGCAGGTACGCGTTGTTCATGTTCATGACGGGCGAGTGGGATTGCTGCTGCTGCTGCTGCTGTTGGCCGCTGCCGTTGTTGGTCGTCGCTCCCGCAAGGCTGGCCGTCGAGTAAGGATTGCCGCCGAAGTAGTTGTACATCTGATTGTATTGCATCAGCTCCATGTAGTTGTTGGCGGCCGCCGTCGGCGAGTGCGCCTGCGGGTTCCACGCGCCGTACACCTGAAAGCAGACGAATCAGTCGATCCCTACGATCCCTGCGATTCCCCTCGATTTCTCGTGTGTTTGCGCGATGGAATGTCCCCCGAATTTTGCAATCAACGGACCAAACGGTGGGGTCATTTGGGCGCGAACGAGCGGACGGACGGAAGTCGCCGCGCGACGGTCGTTAACACGCCGGCCAATTGCCCCGCGCGCTCCCGCTCGCCCGCTAATCGAATCGAGCGCTCGAGCGAGCGGCCGCGCGCTCGTTCCGGTGGCACGACGCCCGCGCGAACACAATGGCCGCTTGGGCCGATCGCGCGCGCCCTCTCGCAGGTGTCTGCGGCAATCGACGCTGAGCGAACGAGTGGGAAAATTTGCTCCCCGATTCGCGACAATAAAAAGCGAGTGGGCGAGCGGGAAGGCGATGAGGAAGACGAGAGGATGACCCAACCGGCCGATCGACCGACCTAACGATTGGCACGGACTCCCGTACGTAAACAAACAACCGAACCTGCTGATTCTTGAGCGACTCGAACGCGTTGGGGACGCCGCCGGCGAGCGCCGCCTGGTGGGCGGCGGCGGCGGCCGCTTTCTTCTGGGCGGGCGTCTGCGGCTTCGACTTGCGGCGCGGGCGGTACTTGTAGTCGGGATGCTCCTTCATGTGGATGGTGCGCAGTCGTTTGGCCTCGTCGATGAACGGCCGCTTGTCCGCCTCGCTGAGCTCCTTCCACTCCTGGCCGAGGCGTTTGGAGATCTCCGAGTTGTGCATCTTCGGGTTCTCTTGGGCCATCTTTCGGCGCTGCCCGCGCGACCAGACCATGAACTAAACGACGGAAGTCAATGAAAAGAAGGAGGGAATGAGAAGGAACTCACGGCATTCATCGGTCGCTTCACGCGATCGTCGTTGAGGGCCGCAGCGGAGGCCGCCGAGTTCGCGCCGCCGCGCGCCTTGCCGCCGCCGTTCGTCTGCGCCGTCGGCTGCAGGTGGCCGCCGAGGAGGCCGCCGGCGGTCGCGTGCTGGTGCTGCTGCTGTTGTTGGGCCATGAGCATCCCGAGCGGCGAGCCGTCCGGCTGATCGGCGAGCTCGTTGGACGCCGCCGACGAGCAGTTGGAGGCGGCGCTCATCGTCGGCGTCGCGCCGTTCAGGTGGCTGAAGCCCGCCAGGCCGGCCGCCGAATTCAACCCCACCGAGTGGGCGGGCAGGCCGAACTGCTGGAAGTAGGCGGGATCGAGGAACATCGACTGCTTCAGCGGGTCCATCTGATGCTCCATTTTGATCGCCTCGCCATGGTCCATCATCGTCATGCTGCAAGCGGGAGGTGAAGGAGTGAACGGGAAGAGAAGGAAGGCACGTGATGTACGCGAACACGAAACAATCACGAACAATCGATCGAATGGAAGCGGGGATGAAAGAAAGTCGACGAATTGGCGCTCGTTTGGGCGCAAAACAAAAGCCGCCCGCCCGCCGCGCCGCCCGACCGGCCGCAGACGAACGGCGGGCGGGCGAGCGACGGCCGGCGGTGGGAACCGAAGGGGGCGAACCGAAAGATCGAGCGGAAGCGGCCGAAAGCGGGAGGGCTTGATTGTGAAACCCCAGCGTCCTCTGTCCGTCTCGACACAAACTTTCTGCTCGACGGAGTGAATGGAGGGAAGAACGGAGTTCGAAAGAGGGTTGATTTCGACCACTCGCCGCCCACACTCGCTCGGTCGCGCCGCCCACTTGTTTTTGCCGATCGACGACCACCGGCTGGCCGGCCGGCAGCGAAAACAACTCGCATGCGCGTAATCAATCGGGCGTCGATTCAAAAAGCGGCCGACGCAACTTGCGAATTGGAATCCAATCCGCTCGACTTTCCCAGCGCCCTCCGGCCGTCCGATCGTCGGCGCGCAATGCCGCGAGCAAATCGGGGGTCAGCGGAGGGCAATCGACGCGGGAATCGGGGGCGACTCGATCACGTACGCAACGCACCGCTTTTCGTGCCCCGCCCCGTCGGCTCGCCGCGCGCCGTTCTCATGGGCGCGCTCGAAATCGTTCGGTCGCGGCGGCCGATCCGCGAGCGCCGCGCGACCAATTTCGGGCTGGGAATTTGTCCGAAAAATCCAGCGCGCCCTGCCGCGCGGCGAGCGCCGACTGGCCGCCCGCAAAAAACGCGAATTTCGAGTTCGAACGGGCAAAAAAGGGGCGACAACGATCGCAAGCAAGCGGCAGCGAAGGGAAGTTGGAGCGTTCTGCGTTCGACCGTCGAGTTCGCACTTCGCCGGCAAACCGCCCGCCCACTCACCGCTCGCTTTCGAAACCCCGAATTCGTTTTTGATTAAAAGAAACCCGCTCGAAGTTCGCTGAATCACTCGAATCAAAAGAAGCGGGGTGGGTTCCGTGGGCCGACTCGACGGTTCGTACTTTCGCGGAAGAACGATTCCGCGAACTTCTCGCTCCGATTGGGCGTCGGCGGGTTGGGGTCGAGCGAGAGCGGCCGACCGGCGGAATCCACAGATTTTTGCGTGAATCAGAAGGTGCGAGCGCCCGGGAACTCCGCTCGCTCCGTGCGGACCACCGGGCAGAAGGCGGGCAAGCGGTGGGCGGCGGCGTTCCTTTTGGCGGCAACTCGCGAATGCCAAGCCGATCGGCCGCCTCGCTCGTCGCACGTTCGAAGGCGCGAAAGAGCGCGACGAGGGGCCCGACCGGCGCACTTCGAACTTCGCGCCGCAAAAAAGTGGAATGAGCGCCGCGAAAACAAATCGCCGAGTTCATCAACCCCGCACGGAGCTCCGCCCAACCGGCGACGGGGAGGTGGAGCCACCGGGACTTCGAAGGACGCTCGCAGAGGACGTCGATCAAAAGAAGCCACGCAATCCGCACGCTTCCAATTAGCGTCGAACGGAACGCGCGCGCGATGACGTCCTACCGCCGCGCTATTTCCATTCGTTGGCCGCTTTCGGCCACTCGCCAACTCGCCGCCGCCGATTGTTCGCCGGCCGGCGGCACGCGAGAAATCCCGAATTTTCGCGCCGATCATTGGACGAGGCGCCGCTCGAAGCCCGCTGGTCGACGGGCGAAGGACGTCAGAAGGAGCACGGCATCCGTCGACGTCAAGGAAATCACTGAACGGTCGAGTGATCGTTTTCGTGAAGTCGAAGAGCAAGCGGAAGAAAGAGATCAAAGTCGCCAATGAGTGGAACACGAAACTCGCGTTCCATTTCGATCGATGCCCGCTGGAGCCGGCGGCTTGCGTCACGATCCAAACGAACGAGTAAGCGAGTGATTACGGTCGGCAGGTTCTCGCGTTCCGTTCGTCTCGTCAATCGAACGAACGAACGAATGAGGTGAATGACATTTCGGGACGCCCAACCGGCCGCACTCCTCGACTCTGCCGGCACGCGATCGGCCGGCCGTCCAATCGAATCCGAAAGGTCGCCGTCCGGTCGACGCAAATCGCAACACGAACACGCGCGCCGCGGCCGCCGGGCGTGGGTCGACTGACGCGCGTCGCCGATTGATGAAAAGCGGCGGTTTCGGGAATGCGCGCGCGTTTGGCCCACGATTCGCGTGCCGCCGCGATTTGTAGCGCCTTCCGCCGGCTGTCTTTCGGCGGCCCCCGGCGGCCTTTTCGCTCGATCGCGTGGCACGACGAGGCGGGAAGCGCGGAGGTGTGGCCGGCCGACCGGTCGGTCGGTTTGATTCGACCGGGAGACGAGTTCACGCAACGGATTTCTGGTGATGTCACCGGATGGGTCGGCGGAAGACGGAAGGACATCAAAGGGCTCGAAGCAGAGTGATTGCTCGGGTGCAGCGTGCACTCCCGCGCATTCGAGCCGCCTTTTGTTGCAACAGAGAAAAGAACGCCGCGTAATTCGATCTTTTGACGCGGCAGGCGGGGGGATTAGAGAGGACAGACAACGGAACAGAGCGGTAATCCACAGAGTTTTGTTGCACGCAGAATTCGCGCATTCATTTCACTCCGAACGATTACCTAGTTTCATCTCAAATCCCGTTGCAAGCGGTCCACTTTCCAAGCACAAAGCGGAAGTCAAAGGAGCGCCGCATTGATTTTTGTGGCGTTGTTTTCTCCACCCAATCGAAAACAAATTCCGCGATGACTCACGTGCCGCAGCGATTAACGGCGGCTGTTGAAAACGCGGCAAACAAAAAGACCAACCGACCGGCGGCCACCGTTCGCTTTAATGAAGCCGTCGACGAAAAGCGGCGGCGAGTCGACGGCCAAAGCGTGCGGTGAGCGGCGGAAAGCGGCGGAAAGACGACGGAAAAGTGGGCGGCGCTCGTCGGCGTGCACACGCCGCATTCCCGGACGGAAAAAACGTCGAGCTGCGTGTCGCCGCCGTCGCTTCCTGATTGGCTCGCCGCTCCCGACGCCCGACGTGGACGCGGGAGTGCGTGTGCGTGCTGGAAGTCGACGGCCGCCGGCGGCGGAGAGTCGGCGCGAGAAAAAACGGCGGAGAAATGAGCGCTATGCGCACTCTCGCCGCTTCCGTCTACTGTATGCGTCGCACGGCGCCCGACGACGCGGTGAGGCAGCGTGGACGCGGCGGGCGGACGCAACGCTTCACGTTCGAGCGCACGGCGGCGGCCGCGAGCGCGTCGGGAGACGCTGGGGATCGACGTGAACGCGATGCGAGACGCCGGCGAAAGCAAACGCGATCGAAAACTCTCCGCTCGTCCCGCGCTCACTTCTCGCGCCCGCGTACGTGATCTCGACGGCCGTCTTTTCGCGCGTTGCGGGCGTTTCTTCCACGCAGTTTCCGCAAACAACCACCGCCGCGACGTCGAGAGTGCGGCGGCGAGAGCGTCGATTGCGATTGGATTTTGATTGCGCGAAACGGAGCGAAACAAACCGCCGCGATTGGATTCGCTTGCTCCAATCAGCCATTCGTGTTCTTCCCGCTGCTCCGTTAGCAAGAGATTCCCGTTGCTGTCAAAAAGCAAATCGATTCTTGTAGATTTAAGCGGGAGTCAGAAAGATGTGAGTTGCGGGCTGGTTGTTCAAACGCGCTGACGCTTGAGGCGCGTGGATAATGTGAGGCAGACATTCGTTGAAAAGATAGGAGGCCTCTGTCTTATTCAACGTGCTATTGCTTTTGACTGGCTTGCGTGGCGAGTCGGTGTTCCTTGCTTCCATTCATCGCTCCTTCATCCCTTCCGGCTGCTCTGCCCCGCCCTGCCCGTAGATCGAGCCGGAAGCACCGGAGAAGATCTCCGGTCCAGGACGAGCGAGTGGAATGCGGGCGATGGAGGCGAACGAGGACGCGAGGAAGAGGAGGCGACGGAGGGCGGGCGTTCGAAGCACAACGAAACAAAACAACAACAAAACGCCGCGCATTCCCGCGAACAAAACACGCCGCCCGCCCGCACGGCAATTCAAGCCGCCCGTCTTAACAAAAGCGACGGGCGGCGGGGCGAGCGAGAAGAAAGAAGACGAGCGGATCGAAACAATCCGCCGCCCCGCCCGCCCGCTCGTCCTCCGAAGCGTCAAGTCGATTGAACAAAACACGCAGAGGGCCGGACGGGAGCACCAAGCGGGCGGGCGGGCGAAGAGGCGGGCCGCCCGGCGGACGCGACCACGCGAACAATACGGTCGGTCGGGCGGGCGACGACGACGACAAGCGGGAGGGGCGGGCGGGCGGCAAGTGGGAGGGGCGAATGGCGGCGGCCGACGAGCGCTCCCGATCACACCGCCGCCGCCGCCACGCCCTCTTCTTCTTCTCCGAAGGGAAGATTCCGGTGGATGCGGCGGTCGCCCGGCTTCCAGTGGGCGGCCCCCTCGCCGCCGCCGCCACGCAGCCAACCGCCGAGATTCCGTTGCTTCGCGTGGCGGCGATCAAACGGCAGAGCGGGCGGACGGCAGAGCGGACGGACGGGCGTCGGGAGCGAGTCGTAAAGCAGCGAAGCCCGACGGTCCGCTTCGCACTTGGCACTTCGCTTCGTCGCCTCGCCGCCGCCGCTTCTCCGCTGCTTCCCCGCCGCCTTCGTGCTGCCCAAAAGCGGCCGCACGGGCGTCAAAAGTCGTCGCTTTCTTCCCCGACGGCCGGCCGCCGTCTAATCTCGACACTTCGGGACTCGCGGCCCTTCCGCCGGCCAACCGCTCGCACGACCGCCGCCGTCGTCGTCGTCCGCACGTTCATCAACCCTCGCTGGCCGCCCGGCCGGAGGACTACGGTGTGAATGGCGAATGAAGTCCGCGGGAGCGACGAGGAAGAAGACGGCCGGTTGGTCGCACGCACGGGCGTCATCCACGGCCACCGGGCAGATTACCCACTCTCCTTCCTGCCGGCTGCACATCACTCGGCCGGGGGAGATCTTTGAATTCGTCGTCGAGATGAGCGGTCGGATGTCTGAAAGCAGCAAGACGTTTCGCAGAACGAGTGGATTAAACGCGCACGAAACAAAGCGACCAGTCGGCGAGACGCGCGCCCGTCTGAAGCGGAAGGAAGGAAGTGGCGCGAAGCGACCCCGACGGTCGATCCGGAGATCACGAATCGAAAGCACAAGACTTCGAGGCTGCAGCAAGAGGATGGCTTCGATTGAAGCCGAGGGTCGTCCCGATTGTCCAGCCGTCAATGGAAGAATGAAAGGAATGCTTATTGCGTTGTGTTGTGCGAGTGGCAAGGCCACGTGCTCTCGAAGCGAGAATTCGGAGCAGTCGGAAGAGGCGGGAAGCGGTCGTTTGCGCGTTGATTGGAGGACAATCGGGAGGAGCTGCGTGAAGCGCGGAGAAGCGGGCGGAAGCCGACGGGAGGAGCACGTTGTTGATCGAAACGGCCGCTCGTCCGCCCGCCGGCCCGTGCGGACGCGCTCGTCAAACAAACCGCTCGGCCGATCGGCTGCGGCCGCAGTGATCGGGAACACGCGGCCGCTCGTCTGCGATTTCCGCCCCGCCGCTCCCTTCCGACTGCACTGAACGAGGACGACGAGCTGCTGCACACTTCTGTCGGTAACTGGAGCAGAGCAGAACACAAAGATCGGCGGTGATTGCAATCATTTGCTCGTTTGATGCTTGTTTCAACCGAGTGCTCTCGAGCTCCATGAACTCTCTTCTGTCAGCCGGAAGAAGCGATCGAATTCAAAAGAAGAGAGGAGTTGAATGGATGGCCCGATTCAAGCGGCCCGCATTCAATGGCCGACCGGCCGGAGCGGCTTCAGCGGAAACCACGTCGTTTCTTCAATGAGTTGCAATGAATGGCGGTCGAATTTGTTCGTTTGTTGTCGCGACTCGCCCGCGCCCGCTCGTTTTGTTCGCCGCCCGCCGATTCAAAGCTTGCGGCGGTCGGCGGCAGAAGAAAGCGGACGCTGGCGGCGGGCTGAATGCGACGACCAACTCGCCGCAGTTCGACGTTTTAGCGACCGGCCGGGCGGTCGGCTCGATTCGACCGGCCGGCAGTCGCTCGAGACTCCTCTGACTTGTTTTGAGCCACCGAACGGGTGATGCCAGCGATTACTCGCTCTCTTCTTCCCATTAGATTCGAATGGATTGACTCGAGGCATTCGGAGCTCCGAGCGGTTCCTCGTTTTGCGCGCAACTCCGCACTGCTTCCTGCGTTCTGCTTATCACTCCGCCGCGTTGCAATTCGGAGGTCAATTGGGCAACAAGGAGCAACGAGCGAGCGAGTGATCGCCTCCGCTCGTCCCCCACAAATCGGAGGACTGCGGGCGATCACTCCGGCGAGCGAGCGGTGCCGTCGGTTCGGCTTTGCGTCACGTTGACCCGCAGCCTTTGAGGCGACCCGCCCGCCCGAAGCTTCGTGGGAATTTCGCGGATCCTCCGCCGCACGGATCGCCCGCGAATGACCGGCGGGATGCCGGCGATCCGCCCGCGAAACAAGTCGCCCGCTTTCGACAAGCGAGCGACTGCGAGCGCGACCGTCCGTTTGGTTTCGCTCCGCGGGATTCGAATGGACGTGTCCGGTTACTGTAGGGGAGATGAAGAGCAGAATATTGGCTTCCTTCCCTCCTTCCCTCATGTGCTCGCCTGCTTGCTCGGTCGATCACTTGCTTCCTTTCGTCAAGGAAACGCTCGCAGCAGCCGAAGTTCGTGCAAAACGATCGAAATTGGGCGGAAGCCACTCGTCGGCGTTTTCCTTCCGCCGATTTCGCGTTCGCTCAAGAGCGTTTCGAGAATTTTGACCTTCGGACGGGCGGCAGCGAGTGAGGGCGAAGTGGAGGGCGAAAGTGGGAGCAAGGAATCAAAATCAACGAAGGAAGGGGGGAACGTTTCCCAATTTGCCTTTCTTTTGCTCATAATTTGTAGCAAAGCTTGGGGAAGATTGGAAGTGGATTGACGGCAGAATGCCCTCATTTCTGCTCATAAACTCGGCTCGATGATTTCAAGGCCACTCGGTGCTCGAGAGAAGCGCGGAGCTCCTCGATTATTCCCGCCCGATCGACCGCCGGGAATTCCGAAGGGCGCGCCCGGGAGTCTCGCCCGCCGCACGCCGAGAAGACCGCCGATTATCCCACGATTATGACCGACTTTTGCGAAGCGACAAGGACGGTCGATCGATCGATTTCGATTCGAAAAGCACGAAGGTGGCGGTTGTCCCCGTTTGCTTGTTGACCGCAGGAATCGGTTGACCTGCGATTAGTCCGTTGGGTTGTTCGCCTAATGGATCGCCTGGCCGGTGGGAACACCTGCCCAAACAACCCGAAGGCATCCGCCGCCCGCCGCCTCCAACTGCGCGCGCGAATTCCACGACCTCCGCTACTGTGCGGGCGTTGATCCTCGCGCACGGGGCGCATTCATGTGCAAATGAGATCAACTGCCGAGTGGATCGACGAGCGGCGGGGAGCAGCAGGTGGGATTAGGCGGCCGCTTCTCCCGTAAACACCGCCGGCCACTCCGCTCGTTCGTTCGCTCGACACGTGGATCATCCCGACCGACCGACCGACCGAGCGACCGGCCGGAATGCTCGTGGCCGCCCGCATGTCCGGCCGAACCCGCCGATCGCGTTCCTCTCGCCGGAGTGCGCAGAAACAAGTGACTTCCGGTCGGACGAGAGCGCCGAACAATGGAGAGCAGCCGGCGAGTCCGAATGCGCGAAACCTCGGCTGTTTGCAGGTGACAATCGGCTCGTTTGCACGTGCAAACAACAAAGACGGTCGTCTATTCTCGTACGAAACACACGATCCCCTGTTTGTTCGCTTCGCCGAGCAGAACGTGGCCCCAAATGAACCGCCGAGTGGATCGAATTGACGCCTAAGATGTGCGGGAATCTGCGAGGGTCAACAAACGAGATGAACAGTGGCGGATTGGGGCAACAGTTTCCTCTCGTTTCTTCTAATTGAATCCCTTCGTTCGTCTTCGAATTTTGCCCTCCAGTTTCTTCTGCCCACTTCATGCAGCTTCGCCCACAAGTTGCGGATGCCGAGAGGTGCAGGACGGTGCGGAAGGAAGAAAGGAAGGTGACGAGCGGGCGGCAGCGGGCGGGGATAATCGGTGTCATTCGCACACCTTCGGCCGGCCGGTGGGCCGAACAAAAGACCCAAGACGGCGGAAGGACGGAGGGCCGATGCGAAGGGGGACGTAATTTCGGTCTTGCGGAGTAATTTTCGCCCGGGCACTCCCCCCTTTTCTTCTGCCGCGATTCTTGACGCCTCGACACACCGCCGCCGCCCCGCTCGACCGGCCGTCCGGAAGTTCCGCGCGCGGCATCGTTTCTTCGCGCCAAATCGAGCGGCAATTCGGGCGCTCAGAAGATGCGAGCGAGCGGAGGAGCTCCCGGATTCCCGTGTGAACAAGCGGGCGACTGCCGATGGGCGGCGAACGGCGGCATCAAGTGGCCGCCAATCGGAAGAAGTTTCGATTTCCGCCCGCCGTCGCCACTTTGCGGCGACGCTCGGGATTCGCGCCGCCGTCGAGGAGTCGCGCGGCAGCTCGAGCGTGAACGACGGCGGGCCGATCGCCGAAATTTGCCCGTCTTTCCGGATAATCTCGCTCTTGACCGCACGCGGAAGCAGCAAGTTTCAAGCTTTAAAAAGAAATCGAATGGCAAGTGGTTCGAAAGTTCAAGAACGTGTGCAAACAGTCGAATAACAGCAGGCCGATCGAACCTTTCTACTCATTAGCCTTACGGCTACAGTAAGCAGGCCCAAACTGCCTTCTATCGAGCGAAATCCCGCAAACGTCCGGCTTTTTGCCTCCAAATCCAAACGCGAGCGATGAGTCAGCGGTTGCCAAACCGGCGGCGCGCACCGCAACGGGCGGTAATCCCGTGCGCGAAGAAAAGAAGCGGCTTCAATTTTGCAGGATTTTGGGCACAAAAGCGCGAGTTCAACGGCCGGCCGGGTATTTCGGGCGGCCGATCGCTCATCGCCCGCCGCCAATTAGCGGCGAGCACGTGCGAGGCGGCCGGCAAAGTTTGAAACGAATGCGGGAGATGGCCGGCCGCTTCTTCTTTCAATTGCCCGGATGATCAATGGGCGTCTGGGTTGAAAAGAAAGAAGCGATGAGAGCGGTGGGAAAGACGGGCACGAATTTTCGATGAAGTCCGCCAAACGGACGGATGGACGGTTGGGCGGGAAGCGGTTTGATTGGCGGCGAGCCGAAAGGCGGAAAGCCGAGTAATTGGCCACTTCGAGTCGAGAAAGGGGAAGAAAGACTGGAGGATCGGTCGAACGAACGAGCGCGCGAATCTCCCGCACTTGACGGCCAGCAATAAGCCGCCCATTCACTTGCGTAAAGCAATCATCGCGCCGTGCTCATCGGTCGGTCGGTCGGTCGGTCGGCCGGTCAGGAGGTCAAACGAGCGGCCGTCTTTCTTTCGCTTCGGCCGCCGTGACCTCCGGCAAAGCGGAAGTTCGGCGGCCGGGCGAAGACGCTCGTCGATGCGAAAACCGCCGCTTCTTTCCGGTCGGTTCGGCCCGCCCGGATGAAAGGCCGAGCGAGTGGCGTGTGCCGCCCGCGTGCCGCCGCCGACAAAGCGGCCGCCCGCTCGCTTTGATTCGATTTGCGATCAATCGGCCCGCTTCGAATCGACGCCCGCGGAAGTGTTCGCCGCACTTCGCCGGCCATTCAGCGACTTCCGTTCCGCCCGGTCGGCTCCGTTCGGCTCCGTTCGGCATCGTTTCCTCATTGCCGGTTGGTCAATTGATTGCGCATCAAAGCAGGCCGCAAGTTCAAGCTTCGAGCTTTGAGTTGCAACACAAGCATGCAAGATCCTTGTCCTGCTCGTGCTGATTGCATGAAGCAACAAGTGCGCGAGGGAGCGAGCGAGTACTTGGCTTTAGGCTCCCCACTCCGCTCCGGCCGCCCGGCGACGATCAAAATTTCGATTGCCGCAAGCCGCGCAACCTGCCGATCGAATTACCCGCCGCCAATTTCGAGTGGCGATCTCAAGCGGCCGGCGAACAAAAAGGAATCATTTCGAGTACACGAGGTCGAACAAACAAACAAGCGAGCGAGCGAGGGGAACAAATTCCAGCCAACCTCATCAAATCGACTCGATTGATCCCTTGAGCACCAACGGATCCAAATTTAAACCCCTGGAAACCTAAGGTCGTGGCCGGCGCGCAAACAACCTCGTCGTTCTCGCTTTCGGCCGCAATCAATCGACTTCATTAGCCGGCCAGCGGGCACCTCCGAGTCGCCTCGACATCGACCGACGGCCCCCGCACCCCACCGGCCGGCGGCTAATTGCGGGCGAGCGGCGGCAAACCGAAAGCAGCCGCAGGTACACGCGCGCAATTAGCCGCCCGCCGTCCATCACGTGATGCCCGCCCGCCCGCTCGTTCGGGAGTTTGAGGTCAACAAGCGGCAGTGATCACCGGCCGGCCGTCATTAGGCGGCCATTCAGCCCACGGATCACAACGGAAAAGCGAAAGTGATGCCGACTCTGATGAGAACTCTTTTTGGTTGGCAATCACGTGCGTTGGACACAATTCGTCCATAGCTTTTTGGGAAGCTCTCAGTTGCCTTTGCTCCGGAGATTGTTCTTGAGAACGATGGTGAGTTTGCAAACAGGCAGCAGCAACTTTCCGGACAAGAGGGGACCGCTTTTGCTTGTTCCTAGTGATCAGCCATAAAATCAAGAATTGCTCGTGTACTTCGCTGATCCTTTTCTTCAACCGCTTCTTTCCAATCAATCCTTCCTTCTCGCTCTCCTCCGGTCTTGTGTGCACAAGGAAGGAATTCGTGGACGTGGCGGCGGGCCGGGCGGCAATTCGGCGGCGTTTTTGTGGTCGGCTGGGCGGCCGGCCGACGGCTCTCGACTTTTCGCTCCGCGTCCGCATCGAAATTTCGCCCGTCCGGAGCGCCCAGTAAGCGGCGGGCCGGCGGAAGGCCGCCGCGTCCCGTCGACTCTCCACTTTTTACCGTAGGAACGAGCGAGCGGGACGGACGGACGAGACGGGAGCAGAACGAGGCGACGAGAGGAGCGGAGCGATGCGGCGGGACGACGGCGGCTGGCGGACGACCGCCGAGGGAAAACAGTCCCCACTTTTTCGGTCGACGAAAACAAAACACTTCGTAGATCGATCAAAGAGATCACCTCGAACAATCTGCTGAACAGTAAAGCGATCGACCTTCTATCGTTAACAAGTAAGACAGCAGAAACAAACAGAAGTTATCGGCTATTCGCAACAAAAAGACAGCCGAATGGTCGACGTCGTCAAGGCGGCCGCTCTTCTTTCGACCCGAAAAGAAGACGAAGGAAGCGGACGAGCAGCCCAAAGGTAAAAGAGCAGAAATGAGCGCCGACGTTAGAAGAGCGACTTTTTTGCTTCGTTTCGTTCCGTATGTGAATTCTCGAGTTTCGGAGCATTCGAAGAGTATACGCTGGGGTTTGGTTCTTGCTCTACAACCACCTAATAGTTCAAACAAGCACCTTACACCTCCTGTTCGGGATTGCGCAACAAACAAGAGGCCGATCGAATGGAGAAGCGATTAATTAGCGACTGCAAGTGACCTGCTCGCCGTCCATCGGTTCGCTCAAAGCGGGACGCGGGGAGAAGTCAATTAAGCCACGACGAACAAACGGAATCCTCCGCCTTTCACACGCCGCTTGATGCCCGCCCGCCCGCTCGCCTTGAATGTCCAGCAGCGACCGCCGAGTGAGTGCCGACCGCCAGGCTCGGGGCAAAACAAGTGGGTTTTAATTCGATTGTTTGCGCATTGCGTACGATCGATTAAAATCGATCGCTTCCCGTCGAATTCGCTTCGATGTCCAAACAAACGGCCGGCTGGTCAACGGCGATAAAAAGTGGCTGATGGCCGGCAATAAACGGTGCTCGTCATCTTGTGAGTGGCGAGTGAGCAATCGAATTCCACTGACAGCAAACAATCCGCTGGATGCGAGTGATCGCCCACTGATTGCGAGCAGAAATCCCAGTGCAACGCGCTCGTGATCAAAGTTTGTGATCAGAACACACGGGAGAGCACGAGTTCAACGACGGAGTGGCCAATTAGAAGGGCGGGCGGCTAATTTCAGCACTCTTCCTGCCGCCCGCCCGTCAAACGGCCGCCAATTCCGTCGGGGGCGTTCGTCCGCGACGGTTTCCGGCGGTTTCCGGCTGCTCTTCTTCGTTAACGTGCAGAAATCTTGTGTTTGTTTGCGATCGTTACGTCACCAGAGAAGAGGAACTGGAGGAACAGCTCCGATCGTCACGTTGAAACCCGATGACTCCCGACCGCTCGCTCGTTGCAGGAGCGAGAAAAACGTGGTGGAAGGAAGCGGGCGATCAAACCGGAATCTCTCCGCTTTTCACGAGCCTTACGGGCGTTCATCAGAAGGAACAAGGAGGGTACGCGTTGCAAATGCATGACGCTGGCCATGTTTGTTTGCATTGAGCCCGCACGCGGCCAATCGAACGACGGAAACTGGCGACCGCGCGTCTGTCCAGACAGTCGATGAGATGCGTGAAACATCTTCAGACATCAATCGAGACGAGCGGACCGAATTTTGACCCAATTACGTGATCACAGCAAGCAGTAAAGCGACCAGCAGGACAAGCATCATAAGAAGAATCAGGAGCAAACACGTGAACGACAGACAGACAAGTAGATCGTTCACGCAACCAACAGACGATCGAACACTCAAAACAAGGAGCGAATCGACGGAAAACACGCGGATTTCTCGTCGCCCGAATTCGATTTCGATGTTCGTCGCCCGGTCGGCCGATTTGTTTGCGAATTCGCGCCCTCTCGGCCACGTCGACGGGCGGCCGGCGGCGGAAACACGGCGCGCAAACAAACGAGACCGAGAGGCGGCGAAGTGGTGAGAAGAAGACGGTGGCGAGCGGGCGGGCGATCGGCGCGCAACCGAGCGGCGGCTGCTGACCGTCGGGGCGCGCGAGGCGTCAAAATCCGATCAAACCGCCGCCTCGCTCCCCTGCCGCCTGTTTACTCAAGAGGCGTGTAATCGAAGGCGACCGGGCGGCGGTACACGCGGTGATCGGCCTCCTCCCGACTCGCACCTTCCGCTCGCTCGTCCGCCTCGCCGCTCTTGACGTGAATACGGGCGGGTGGATTGCGTCAAGAAATTCGAATTCCCCTCCGAATTCAACCAAAAAGATTTGGAAGCGATCTTTTTGCATTCACTTAATTGTGAGTAATCAATCCATTAGAGACAACTCGGTGATCATCAACAAACAATCGCCCGCTTATTTCCGTACGCCTGCTATCGCCTCTTGATTGCGGCTGCTCGTTGACGTCCGCCGGCTTGCGCAAACCGCGCGACCTTCCGGCTGCACTCGACGCGGACGGGCGGCTGTTTGCAGCTTCCGTCCGCCCGTCTGACGCCCACCGCTCGGTCGGGCGTGTTTGCGGCGGCCAAACAACGAGAATGGAAACATGCACTCCGCTCCGCCGTCTTCCTTCCGGTGTTCTCGCCTCGACGGGGCGCAAATTAACGGAAAGACGAGCAAACACCTTGACCGAACGAGCGAAGAGGTCGTGAGTTCCGGGCGTAAGGAAGTGCCGGGGACTTCGGCCACGCGCAAGCAGAAAAATGCGAGACCTCGGATTCTTCATTCGCTTGGTCGTAGAGAAAGAAGCCTAAATTTGAAGCCACCAAGCGGATTGCCAAGGATCACTCCGCTCAAGGAACAACGCTGGAGAGCTTCCGACTGCGTAGATCGCACTGAACGGCAACACAAATCGCTCCGAACTCAATAAAGCGCTTTGATGCCCGCAAACCGCATTGTTTCGATCGTTGCGCACTTCTCGCCCATTTTTCGCACGTGCCGCCCGCTCGCTCGACCGCTCGGCGATGAGGACGTCCAATAAATAATCGAAGGAGGCGAACAAGAAGGAGCGGGACGGCCAAGTGCCGTCGGAGAAGTGCGAAGAGGCCGCACTTGAGGCCGTCGCGCGCCGAAAGCAACCAACCAGATGGTCCCCGCCCGCACTCACGATCGAGCATGCCGACGAGCGAGTCGCCGTTGAGGACACGCGCCCGCCGAGAACAAAGTGGAAGTCCAGATGAAACAGGAGAATTGTTGCTATAGAAGAGAGGGGATCGAAGGTGAAAGCAGTTGACTGCAGTGTTCCTGGCGAACATCAGCCGCTCGGTCAGCCGTTCGTTCGTTCCGCACTCCAAGCTTCGGCTCTCGCAGTGCCCTCTTCGTAGGCCGGCAAATCCAATAAGAATTATGAGCCGGCGGCCCCTCGCCCGCTAATTGGATTAAAAGCCGCCCACAAGACGGCCGGGCGTACTGGAATTCGGGACCAAATTTTTCGCAAATGAGATTCCGCTTTCGTCTCGCCGCCCGGCTGCCCACCCGCCGAACATTTCGGGGATTAAATTCGGCATAAGAAAGCGGGCAACCAATTGGCGAAATGATCCGTGGATTTCGTTTCTCGTAATCAATGTCTTTCGTGCTTTAGGGGAGAATTCACCCCTTGCATCGAACAGAGTCGAGGGAACTCATGAGAACGACTGCCTTTACGCTTCGATCGCCTGGTCGTCTCGTTCGGGCAGCTTTCGAAGTCAATCCGCTTGTGCGAAGCAAAGCAGCAGGCGGGACGGTCACGGGCGACGACGAGCGGGAAGCGAACAGGTGCGCGTTTCGACTCGTCGCTCGCTCGGCGCGGTCGGCGCGGATTGGCGGAGAACAAAAGGCGGAAACAAAACGACGAGCGGCCGCCGCTATCGGCTGCTCGCATGGATCGTAAATACGAGCGGGAGCACGCGGGAACATCCCCGCACTCCTCTCCGCTGCTCCTCGTCGCTGCCGGTCCGCTTTTCCGCCCGATTCGCTCCGCTTACTCCCGAGCGACCGACAAGCCGAACGATCCAACGGAGGAGCGGCGGACGAGCGGAGCGAATGGCGTGGAGCAAACGAGATCAAAACGGCGGGCGGAGTGATTAGCCGCCCGCCCGCCCGTCTACCGTAAACTCCGCGCAATTTTCTCGTCAATCTCCGCACGTTCCGTTCCGCGAAGTCCAAATGATCACCGGGCGCGGTTGATCGAAAACTTGAAGCCAAAGTGCAGAACGCTCGTGTTCGCACGACATCCGCCGCCTTTCGCAACGAAACGAACCTGCGGACAGGCGAGAGGAAGCCACGAGATCCTTCAGGCAGCCGGCCGGTCGATTAGACGAACCGGGCAGGCGGCAGTGTACCGTAGGCATTAGAAGAAGACGGATGGAAGAAGACGGAAACGAGGAGAAGAAGGCGGAAGGTTGGCCTTCAGCCGGCCGAAAGTTGCGTGCGGCCACTCCGCCCGACCGACCGGCCGGCCGCCGGCTAATCAATTCGCGCGAATCGGCGGCACGCGCGGCCCGGCCGCCGTCTAATCGCTTTCCGCACGATCCGCGGGAATTCCGCTAGCTGGCGGCTAATTACTTTCGGGCCACGCGCGTGATCGACCGGATTTGAGCGTCCAACTCGCCCTTCCCGCTCGCAATTAATCGAAACCGAAAGGAAAGTACGAAACGATTAGAGAATTTTTGTGCGGGGTGTGTGTCAAGATTTGCGGCAAGTCGACAACCAGTGTCTCAAAGGCAGCTGCACGCTAGCACTGCAAAGAATCGACGGGCAAAGAGCGACCAACGGGTGCTCGAGAAATCTCTGTCAAGGGCACTGCACAAGCTGTCGAAATTGCGCATCGTTCAGCAAACGTTGCAGCGATCGTGCCCGCAGCGACATTTTCGGTCGGGCGAAAGGTTCGAACTTCGAAGAAACGTCTGTGAAATCCGGCCGCTAACCAGTCTGCACTTTGCGGACCGTTCGGTTTGACGTTGAAATCATGACGAAAATTCCGCCTTCTTCTCGGCGAACACACGCGACTGCCGGCCAACAGGTTGGAGGAGTGGGCGGTTGGATGGAAGGGTCGACTGTTCGGAGAACTCGCCACAGAATGCTTTTCGCTTTTGTCCCGGGAAACGCGTAGGAAACAAGCGCCCACGTACACGCGCAAGAGAACCGAAAGAAGACAGCACGGCAATGATCGACCGATTGCATCAAGACGATCAATGCAAACAACAGGAATGAACGAAACAATTGCCGCGGCACAATTCGAACGACAAATCCGATCGACCGGCTCGCCGCCTAATCCACTCGCCCGCTCGCCGCTCGTCGTTGTCGAGCGGAACGGTCAACCGGCGAGGAAGTGCGCGAAGCAGTCGGTCGTTTAATCCGCCGAACAAGTCGGCAGCCGGGGCAGGAGAAGGCATGAACCACCGCACCCACTTGCCCTTCTCTCCACCTTCTTCCTCCTCCTTTCGGCCGCCCAAAATTTGAATAAGCCGACCGGAAGTCGGCGGAGGGATTTGCGGCCGAGCGAGCGGCCAATTCGCTGCCGCCCGTTCGTTTGGAGCGATGAGTCACGCGCAAAAGCGACGATAATCGCGCGCTCAAACGGTAATCAGTTGAGTAAACAAACAATTCGAGCGGAAATCGAAGCCACTTCGCCGTTCCGAACGATCGAACCGAATTTTAATGGCCGCTGGATCGAGAGCGCCGCCTTTCGCTTCCGATCGCCCCGCCGCTGTCGCCGTCGCCGAACGGGCGGCCTTGAAGGCGGCGGGAACGCCGCCGAGTCTCGCGGATCGTCGCCACGCCGGCTGGTCGAGCGGCGTTCTCACGGGGCGGTCGAACGAAGCTTGTTGATTAGAGAACAGGAGCGGCAATCAACAGTCAACACTCGGGAGCGATTCATGGATCGTGCGTTCAAGCAAATCCGTCGAATTCCACCGCCTCCGCCCGTCCACTTCGAGGCGCATAATCATCACTTTTTCGGTTGACCTCCATCGTTTTCCCATTTCCTTCGCCGCCGCCGAGCCCAAGGCCGTTCGTTGCGGCGGTTTTAAACGTCGGTTCGGATCGGGCGCGCGGATGACGAGCGGCGGCCGGCAGACGAAAAGTCGCCGCCGACCGCACGAAACGAGGCCGCCGAGAATTCCGGAGGACGTACTTCCTAGTCGAAAAAATCGAGGAGGCCAATCGATCGCTTAAACGCTTTTTAAAGCGGTGCTTACTCCATGTATGATTGTCTACTAACGACTGCTTACTTGTTCGCAGTCGCACTTGCACTTGACCACACGTGCGCATTAGCGTAGCGCGAGTAATCGTCCGCCATTCTTCTCGTGCAAAACGAGCAGCTTGTTGCAAAGCGGCCGCAGACTCGAGCACGCGCCCGCCTGCCGCCGAGAAGTGCATTCGATAAGTCGAAAACAATTCCGGGAAGCGGGGCGAAGGTGGCGACTAATTGGATTCTAATTGGAATTTCCCAACACTTCTCACCGCTTCGCCTAATTGACTGCCGGCCGGAATGTTCGTTCGACTGCTCGTTCAAACACCACTGCAATAGGATGCAGATCTTCGTGAACCTCATGGATCTCCGTTCAACTCGTCTTTACGGTCGAATCGAACCCGCAAGCGATTCAAGAGAGAGCAGCAAGGACGGAAGACTGCCGTCCGTCTACCGTAGGCCTGCCGACGGCACGCGCCCGCCGGCCGACCGGCTGAACCCAAACGGAATCGCGGATTCAATTGGACACGAACGACCGACCGGACGGCCGTTGCTGCCGCAAAGCGTCCGGCACGGGGATTGCGGCTCGTCGAAAACAAAAGTGCGAATCTTCGCGGATTTCAGCGAAAATCGCGGCAGCTCTCGCGAATTGGAGCTGCGGAGCAAGGAGGCGAGTCAACACATGCACGTGAACTCTGCACTCTGCTCGCTTCTGTCGGCACGGGATCGATTGGAGCGGACGACCGGAAGTCCCAATTCGTCCCAATCGGTGCCTCTCGTGCCCCCTCGGCTACGGTACTCATCCGCTTTCAGTTCGCACGAACAAACACGCAAACCATTCGGGCGGCCATTGACGTCAATCGGCGTGTTCAATCGACCTTCTTCTTCTGCTCGTTCCCAGTAATCCACTGCCCGCTGCGGACACGAAAGCGGCCGGAACGAGAAGGAGTGACAAATTCGGAAACCTCCGCATTCCGCGGAATGCTGGCGATCGATTGCTGTACGGGGGCCGTTTGGTCGTTGACCGCTTCGAATTCGTGAGCAAACAACAGGGATCTTGCACTTTTATCTGAAGGCAGCAGTAAGGAGAAGGAGATCGCCACAAGTTCTTGCCTTACAGCGAATCCTCCGCTTCCCGGCCCGTCCACACCTCGAGACCGCCAGCTCTCGCTCACAACTCGGCGTAATCGCCGCCGCGCGCGGCCCCCAGTGCACGCCGAAGAGGTCGCGCGGCACAGCGGGAGAACGACGCGAATTCCGGGAGTTTTGTGAAGGCGCCGGCGCCGCCCGAAATTGGCGACTCGGCCCGCCGAAACGTCCACCAATTTGTTGCGCTCGTGGCGCAGCGGGACGTCGGCGGCGGCCACGTGTCGTCGGCGAGAAGCCGACCGACCGACCGAGTGGCCACGAAGGTCGTCGAGGAGCGGTCGAAACGAAGGGCAACTCGGAGCCCCACGGAAAGCGGATTAGAAATCACGCAACTTCGGCCGGTCGGTCGGCCGTTGAGCGAGCGAATTGGCCGCTTTCATTCATTTGTGCGCCAAGAGTACTCTTTCGCTTCTATGCGCTCTACCGACTGCTGGTTGTCAGGAAGCAGCCCAAAGCTTGTCGGTGATCACCGGTCGGCATGTAATTCGAGCACAAACGGTCAGCAGTCGTTCAACGAACAATATTGGCGACTAATTGCCCACGAGAAACGACAGCGGGCGAGCGGCAGGCGGCCGGTCGATTTGAGCGAAAATTAGGCGGTTCGCGGATCAAAACGAGCGGCCGCCTTCCGCTCGCTCGTTCGTTTTGTTCTCGTGGACAAAAGACGGCCGCCCGGATGGCCGCCGAGTGGTCGGCGGGGGGCACAAGAGCGGGCGGGCGGCCGCGAGGTTCGCAACAAGCGCGCGACTTCTTGAATCAAAAGAAAATTGGCGGATTAACCGATTTGTGCGGCCGCCGCCTTTTGTCGCCCGGAAAGCCGCAAAAGGAATCAAGTGGTCGGTCGGCAACAAGTGGGCGAACAAAGTGGATTGCAGTCGGGGACAGGCAGAAAAAAGAGGAGGTCAATTGAGCAAGGAGAAGGCATGTGGTTGATCACTGGAGCCTACATAAAGCCGCTGTTAACAATTGGGCGTTGACAACACTTCGTGCAGCTCAAAGACGACATTTCCACATATTCTAGGAATTTCTACAGCGTCTGATCTTGTGCAACTTGCTTCCCCGAAATACCCGCATGTTTCTGCAGTTTCTGTTTGGAAATTGGCCCAAAATCGACTCGTTTGCGTCAACAGAGCGCCGCCAGAGTCCACGAAACACGCGAACTTTACGCTTCTCGGCGGGCGTCGTCATCAAACCCAATGGTTTGCCCCGTGGATGTCCTTTGGCAAAAGCGGCCCGAAGGGCGACATTTCGTGATCGAGCGGATTAAAGACGCGGATTCGATCGTCGCAGGGGGCTTGCAAGAGATTTCCTCGGCCGTGCACGAAACACTCGACTGTGTGAAAGGAGTGGAGAAGACGACCGTAGCCCCCAGTTGGGCATCGAAACCTCATCTCATGGACTTTGGTTTGGATTTGCAGCCGACCGGTCGGTCGAGGCGCCAATTTCCGCGTCCACGCGCTTGCGAAATCACGCGTGAACTCGGCCGGCCGGCCGGGCCGCGCGCGTGCCGTGCGGAAGTCACGCTTGTTCCGAGTTCTGATTACTCCCTCTCGTTGGCGACTAATTCGATTAACCGACGGCCGGCCGACGATCGCGTGTTGTTTTCGTCTCGCTGCCGCCGATCGTTGGGGTCAGAAATCAGTCGGAAAGTTTTGTGCAGCCGGAGAGCAGCTCCTCGTTGCTTCTCCTTTACTTCTTGACCGTCTAGCCGGATTTTGCTGGATTCTGATAGATTACGCGCGATTTTATTGCCCATCAAGCTGCGGCTCGAGCTCCCGATCTCTCGTTTAAACGTCAAGAGTCAAGAGTCGAGGCTCGCTGGAGAGTCCAGCACCCATCTTGCGCGGGAGTGAATTACGAGCCGCGTGGCCAATCGAACGGCAGCGTCAAGCGAGTAATCCGGCCGCGCGTTCGCCGGCTTGTTGCGCGGATTAATCGCGTGTTCGTTGCGCGCGGGGATCCTCGCGCTCGGTGACCGGAACGGAAAACAAAATGAGGTGGTCGTTGGGCGTGAAGAATCCAGTTGGGCAGGTGCTGCTTGTAGTCGATCGCTCTGCTGATTGCTTACAGTACCGTAATTTCCAGATGACCTATTGAACTCCTTTCTCTGCGGTAAAGTTCATCGATCAACGCAAAAGTTTCCACCCTCCGGACGGCCGCCTCGACCTTTGCGGTTCGCGGAATGCCCCCGAGCTGCGAGGAGCGTGCGGAAAAACCAATTAGCACGGCGGCGATCGGTTCGAACTCGGTGGCCCGGCGGCTCGCTTTTCGCAACTCTTCCGCACGCGATCGGCGCCCATCGACTTCGAAACGGGCAAGAGGGAGTGGCCGCAAACTAATCAACCAAAACTCCGTGCGGCCGGACGGCGGAGCCCAGCGCAAGAAAATTAATCTCGAGCCCTTCAGTTGACTCACGACAAAAGGGCGAGCGTGATTTCGGCGGCACGAGTTCGCCGCGACGACCGTACCGCGCCGCCCGCCCGCCGGCTAATTAGAAACTCGCGTGCGGCACGACGGCGGCAGCCGGCGGTCGACCGCCCCTTGCGAAACCCAGTCGACGGCTACGGTAGACGGCGATCGTCGCGCAAAAACACGGAACTAATCCAAGAGAAAAATAATCTTTTGTTCACGAGGGGGAGCGGCACAAAAATCGCCGCCGCTCTTCACGCTTCACTGCGCGACGAGCGGGGGTTAACGACTCGAACAAAACGAACGCGGAGTGAGAAACTGGGCGGGAACGCGGCGCGTCCGCAAGCACAGACCAAACGGCGCGCGAAAAGAACGTTCCTTCGGCGCGTCTTGAAACCCGTCGGCCTTTGCGGTCAAAATCGCCGCATTTTTCTCGTCGTAAAACAAAAAAATCGTAAACGAGTTCGCCGGACAAAACCGAACGTTTCTCGCGATCCAAAAGAAGGAAGGAGGGCGCGCGAGACGAAACGGCGCCGCTCGCTCGCGACGCGCCTCGTTTTCACTTCCGCCGAACGGGGCCGCCGAAACGCGCCTCTTGGTTCTCACAATGCTTTTTGCCGCGCGAACTTCCGCTCCGTCCTGCTGCTCAAAAAAACAAACGAGCGAACGATCTTTTCTGCCGATTTGCTCCAATTTTTGGTCCACTTGCCCGCCGTCGCCTGCTACGATCAAAACGGTCGAATGTTTTCGAAATGTCGGCACTAATCACCGTTTTTTGTCCCGAAATTCCACGCCGTTTGTCCCAAAAGCAGCACAAAGCCGCGACGTTTGGCGCGTGAATGGCCGCCGTCTTGCCGTCCGGGCGGCTTTTGTGCGGCCGGACGGCCGAACGACCGTAGCGCGTCGATCGCGGCGCCCATTGATCGGCGGCGGGCGCTGCGTTGATTCACGCCGATCGCGTCCGTGCGAACTGCAACGTCGCTGGAGTCGGCCGCTCGCCGCATGCGGTTTGAATCGAACCGAGTGCGAGCGGAGTGGTGAGTGAGTGTTGAGTAGGAGCAAGTCGACGGTGGAAGAAGAGGTACTGTACGTACAGCAGCCGTCCTCACCGTCACTGATGCAGGACAGAGTAATTGCTGAAGAAATCCGTCACCTCGCTCTCGTCTGTTAGAAAGAAGCGCTCTAATTAATTGCACGCCGATTACCCAACACTTCTCGCTGTTTGCGGGGCCTAACAACCGGATCGATCCAACGGAATCCGGCCGACGGAATCGAATTTACGAGCGGCCGGTTGCCCAATCGGGCGGCCGAAGGTCGCCGGTCGGGAGTGTCAACAGTCGACCGCCCGCTCCCGCTCGTTCCGCCCGGTAATCCGACCGCCGAAGATGGCAGCTGTTTGTTTGCGGTCCACGCGGATGGCGTTGATTTATGCACCGGCCAGGCTGTTCGCTCGATCCCTGATGCTCGTGGATCGTTTGATTGCTGTTGGGCGGAAAACGGGGGACTTTCAACGAGTATGCATCAAACGGATGTCTTCTCTTCGAATGACTAGCAGGCACCAAAGAACTTGGCTTGTTTCGATGGCGAGCTGGAATCCAGACAGATTTTACAGTCGATCTACAGGAATCTACAGCAATCAAAGCCACGATTTTTCCTCTTGCAGTCAACAGAACAACTTTCGGCGGTTCCCGGCGGTTCCGCTTGCTCACAATCACGGCGACCGCGCACACGAATGGAGGGTTATTCAACTTTCTCGCCGCCGCCGATCAAAATGTCGTTCTCATGCGCCCGCTCTCGTCGCTCTCGACCGCTCGCCCGCCCGCTTGCCGAAAGGCCACGGAACTCGGGATCGACGGCCGGGACCAATAATCGAGAGTGCCGCCAAGGAGAAGGGCTCAAATGGTGTGATTCAAGCTGCAGGCTTCAGCGGGTTGTTGCGTTGAGGACGTCGGGCTTTTCCGCAAACAGATCGTTTGACTGGAAACACGAATGAGCGTCGAGTTAACAAGTATTCGAAATCCTCAACTTACCACTCTTCCGACGATCCCTTCGAGCCTTGCTAAAGGATCCCCGCACATCCGCCTACAGTCGCCGTCAGAGCGGCTGTTTGCTCTTCGCGCGCAACGGAGCCCTCGCGCCCGTGCCGCCAATCGCGCGAAAACAAACAAAAGGCGGGCGGCATTCCGCAAAGCATTTCCGTTGCTAATTAGTCAACAGGGGACATCCGCCCCGCTCTTTTCGCTCGTTCGCTCGTTCCCGCGTGTCCTCGCCGATCAGCGCGCAACCGGCGAGCGGCGGTGAGTAGTCGGGAGTCCCGCCGTTCGGTTCGGGCGACAAAAGAAGCCGCTCTCGCTTTCATTCCGCCATTTATTCGTTGGATTGCGTAACGGTGGAATGGAAACTCTGACCACAAACAAACAAACAAACTAGCAGCAACCGGTCGATGCATTCCACCTCTTCGACAGTGCTACAGTAATTGCTTCGGTACTCAGACGGTAAAGACCTGTAATCTCGTTGCTTTCTCACGGCACGCGCCGCTCGGGTCCTCCAATCCGGTCGAATCGAAACGGATCGAATTTACGACGGCGCGCGGCGCGTATGGCCGCCCGAACGGTCTTCCTTTGATCCCGGCCGGCCGAACAAAAGGCGCGGGTCGAATGGAAACAAACGAGCCGGTTGTGAAACACGCGCGGCGGAATCTCGGCCGACGATCAAAGCCGCCCGCCCGTGAGTAATTTCGACGCGGGATGTCCGCCCGATTAGTGGGTCGATCCCGAGCGAACGCGCGGGCACTGCGGGAAGCGGCGGGAAGGTCTTCGTGGAGATGATGCCCCCCATGCAACAAATTGGGGACCAGAAGGTGTACTGTACATTATTTTACACAACGTGTTGCTGTAATGAGCAGTGCGCATCAAACCCGTGAGCTCAACGTTCGCGAGCAGCAATGAGAGAGCAGCTTCTGCACCGTTACACTCTCATCTCACTTCTACGAACATTTGCTCAAGGCAGAAAGAAATCGATGACCGGAAAGTTCGTCTGCCCACTCGCCGTCCCGCTCGTCTCGCCGCCAATCCGCCGAATTTCCGCTTGTTTTCGTCCGAAATGCGCTGATTTGCCGATGGGGATCATCAAGAAACTGCTGGAGCCCCTGGTCGGCGACCAAGCGGCGGCCATCAACCAGGCGAAGGCGCTGATCAAAGCGGACAAGATCTCTCGCGGCGAGAAGGTGCCGGCGCCGAAGCACCCGACCGACGAGAAGCACTTCCGCGAAGCGCTCGCCGATCCCGCGCTCAAGGAGGTTCGTTCCACACATTTGGCCACAATTCTATGCTTCTTGTTGTTTAGAAAGTCAATAAGATCGACAAGGACCTGATCGCGAACGTCAATCGAATGACGATCCGCTCGTTCGACCCGCCCGAACGGCCGAAATCCAATCGGTTTGCTCCTTCTTTCTCTTATTGCATTGATTCTCGTGTTCAGGCCGCTTCCCTCCCGCGACTCGGAGGAGGAGCACAAGCACGACCAGAAGTACGAGTACGGATTCTACGAGCCGCCCGTGGAGAAGCTCGAAAAGGGCCGGCTGATGTTCCGCGAGGCGATGGAGCTGCTGCAGGCGCGCATGGAGCTGGAGCTGAAGGGCGAGCGGATGGAAGACGCGAGGGGAACGTTGGAGAAACACCCGGTTCGTTCCCTCCCTTAATTCATATCCATCCTTTCGTTTAGGCGCTCAAAAGAATCACGCCCGAGGACGTCGATCACCTGTACGAATTCTACCGGCCGTTCGTCGTGCGGGACAAAGAGCGGGCGAGTTTCTTTCGTCTACTTCGTTGTTCAATGCGTTGTTTAGGTGGTCGTAAAGGAAGACCTCGACCTGATCAGCGACTACATGAACAACCGAACGGACATGATCGAAGGAATGAGCGAGATCACCGCCGAGTTCAAAGCGCTCTTCCGCGGCCAAACCGCCAGCTTGCCGACCGGCAGTCCGGCCGAATCGGTGTGTTCTTCCTTTTATTCTCCTGCTCATTCGATGCTTTCAGATGGGCCCCGAAGAAAGAAGTCAGTTCCTGGAGGAGTACGAGCGAAGGCGCGTCCAAGAGGCCCGCCGGCTGGAGCAGAGCTTGAAGCGGGCGGAAATCGTGAGTTCTTCCTTTTTTTTGGCTCATTTCCTTCCACGGATTGCAGGTGGAGGAAGGCGAGCTCACGGAGAAGAAGGCGGAGGACCCCAAGTCGACGGAGTCGAAAGGCGGCGGCTGATCACTCGCCTCTCCGTCCACTCAATTGTTATCCCCCCATTTGTTTGCAAACAATTAGGATCATCCTTTCGTTCGTTCTTTCGTTAGAAATAAATCCATTTATTCCGTTGACCTCTCGAGCGAAGGGATGAACTTCGAGACGTCCAATTATGCGCGCTGCTCGTCCGTGTGTTCGCCCCGCTCGCCGATTGCTCGTCGTCGTAATTGCCGGGCGGCTAATTCCGACGGCCAACCGGTGGGCAGCGGCGGCGGCCGGGATCACGCTGTTCGCTCCCGACCGCTTCGTTCGTTCGAGAGGGACCGCAATTTGCGATCGCGATTGCGGCCGCCCGCCGAATTCCGCCGCTTCGGTGCGCAGATGACCGCCGCCGTTCGTCCCGCTCGTCTCCGGTTGCACGCGATCTCGAGAGGAAGCGGGGGACTTTCAACCGCCTTTCGTCGTAAAGGTCTTCTGATTTTATTTTACGAATAACTTACTTGAGAAGAGGAGATTGTGAGAGATTACACGGTTATTAAGCTGCTGGTTACGAAAAGAAGTCCACGAAGGTGTACGACAAACTACTGACAACGAGAGTAAATGGCTGGGCACAAAGTAAAGGAAGGCTACGGAGTAGTGAGTGTGTTTTATGTACAAAAGAAGGTCCAAAGGGAGCACGTAAAGTAGCAGGGAGTAGAGGATTGTGGTGCAAGAACAAACATTCGTCAAACTGAAAATAAAAATCCGTTGGAACACCGACGATAAACGAGAAAGAGGGGGAAAATGAGCGCTTGAATGCAGTTGAAACACAAGAATCTTTCGTCAATTAGAACGGTGGGCCTTTGGCAAACTGGAGAAGAAGATTGAAAGCAGTCGGATGCTGTAGCGTTATTAGATGCGATTTACAATTGAATAAGAAAACGAGAATACTTGAGAAAAACCGCGAGGTATCCAACAAACAAAACGAATGGCACTCGCCCCTTCTGGCTTGGAATTCGTGCATGACCGGCGGGAGTTCAGGACTGGCCGGCGAACTCGTCCATCTGAACGCCGGGCTCGATGACGATCGGCCCGTAGGCCTCGTTCTGGTCGATCCGAATGGCCTGCGATTTGTGGAGCTCGAGCAGGGCGTAGAACTTTTGTGCGACCGATTTGTTCGTCGATCCCTTCGTGAGGAGGTCGTCGAGCACGATCTGCAACGAGGGGACTCGTGAGATGACGAAGGAGGACGGGAGAACTCACCTGATTGTCGTTGATCCGCAGCCGGTGGACGATGGAGTTGAGGACGTTGAGCGTCCGCTTGCTGAACACGTGCTCGTCCTCTTCGGCCTCCTCGTCTTCGTCCTCCTCTTCGTTCGTCTTCTGCAACCAATCGATCGATTGAATGAAAGGATGGAAAGGAGCTCACGTCCTGACCGCTCCGGCGTTTGCCGCGCCGCTCGTCCTTCCCGTTCTCCACGCCGTTCTCCTCGGCGGCCGCCGGCTCTTCGGGCTCCTCGAGCGGCAGCTCGCCGAAGTCGTCCTCCTGCAGCAGCTGCTCGAGCGACATTTCCGGCAGCTGGTTCGGGTCGTCCTAAACAGCAAAGGGTTGAATGGGGAATGTGATTGTTGGTTGTTGATTAAAGTTATCTCTTTGATTCACACTTCAGAAAGTCATGTTCTCCGTGACCAGTCAAGCGGAATGAAACCCGCAATGACCGAGGACTTCCCATGCCCGCGCGTTAATTAGCGGCCGAGCCATCGCGCAGAACAATGCGGTCGATGACCGGGCAAACGCGTGCACATTCAACGAACACGGGAATGCAGCGAGTGTGAAGAAAACGGGGGCTATGGAACTTTAAAGCTCAGTGAAATCAACTGTTCACAACGACGGATCGAAAGCAACCACCGTCTCCCCGATAACTCGCAAAGCACTCACGTTCTCGTAGTCCTCGTCCGTTCCATCCGTCAGGTTCAACGTGCGGCGGATGTCCTCGGCGGTCGGCGCGTTCGGGTCCTTCTTGGCCTCGGGGATCAGATGGGATTGGTAGAACTGAACGACACAATGAAGTGATCACCAAGCAGCCACAGGGGACTCGCATGCAGAAAGTGGTCGTTGACGAAGAGATCCGTGGCGGGGAGGTTGAAAATGCGCTCGGCGAGGCCGGCTTCCTTCAGCTTCATGAGGCGCTTGGTCGGCGGCGCCAAGTCCAACGGTTGGACGGTGTCGCTGTAGTCCGCGAGGTTGTGTTTCATCTCCTCGCCGCTGATGGTCGTGTTCTCGTCGACGATCAGCTTCCGGCGGCGCTTCGGCCGGCCGACCGCCCGTTCGGACGGAAGCGGCGAGGCGGAGACGCCCGTCGTGCTGCCGAGCGCGTCGGCGGCGGCGTGCGGCTCGTCCACCTCCATCCGCTCGCCGTTCATCAGCTGCGCGTACTGCTGCTCGAACTCGTCGTCCGCGCCGGCGCCCATCCCGAAGTCCTCCTCGTCGAAGCGGTCGGAGCCGGCGCGCGTGTGGCCGCCGATGAGCGACTCGCCGTCCTCCATGTACGTGACGCTCCGGCGCTCCACTTCGATCCCTGGAGCACGCAAAATAAAGGAGAGAACGCTCGGGAAACTCACCGCTGCCGTGCGAAGTCGACTGCTGGAACATTTCGAAGTTGCGACGCGTCCGCTCGAACTCCTCGTCAAAATTGGAGTCGCACTCGCCGAAGTCGTTCATGTCGTCCGTGAGGAAGTTGTGGTCGCGCAACGAGCGCGTGTCGAAGTTGTCTTCCTGCAGCGTGATGTCGTCGATGCGCGACTGTTGAATTTGGGCGGGTCCGGGCGCGTAGTCGAAGGCCGACAGGTCGGGCATCATCGTGTCCAGGTCCTCGAGCAGCTGCAAGCCGTTGGACTGTTTGTTGATCAAAGGGAGGGAACGAACGCCGGTCTCCGAGTTGCCGCGATCCCGCTTGTCCACCAGCTGCATCTCGCCGGCGGTGCCCGGCCGAAAGGCCATTTTGATTTTGATGAACGCCTCGTTGCAGTCGGCGAGCACGTACTTGGCTTTCTTCGAGTAGATCCGCACGATCCCCAGCAGCAGGTGGCCGGTGGTCCTCAGCGAGAGTTTCGTCTGAACGGAGCACGAATCAACGGAAAACCGGAGGAGAACGAACCTTTGGTGTGATAATCTCGTCGACCGCCGACTGGACGTCCGTCTCGAAGATCTGCGCCTTCGACAGCTTCCGCTCCCAGTGGGCCGCCAGCCAGATTTTGGACAGCGGCCCCTTCTTGGCCAGCACGAATTGAGCGTAGAACATGACGCTGAAAGCGGTGTATGTGTTGAGGTGGACGCCGAAAAGAACACGGACACGAGCAACCAGTTGAACTCAAGAACTCAAAAATTAAGGTGGCAAGCGAGTAAATAAACGATTGATTGACAGCTTCCCACTACGCGTATCAAAATCGCAATCTTTCAACGAAAAATTGTTGAATTTACGCAGAGGAATACGGGTAAAATTGCAAAATTCTACGCGCAGCGAGAACACCCAGAATTACACGCGGAAGTTGCGTAAAGAAATTAAAAAGAGGTCAATGGCGTGAATGTTGCGAACAATTGCGGAAAATGAATCGCCGACGCTTTCAGCAAGGCGGAAAGCGATGTGAATCCAAGGAATCTGGACGTAAAATCCAAAATGAAAATTTTAAGCGACTTATTCCGTCCGAAGCGAACTCAACGGCGCTCGGCCGCGGCCGAACGCAACCCGCCGGCAAACAGCCGTTTCTTTTTGGCAATTTGCCCTGAAAGCCGCACGACGCCCGCGACGGCGAAGCGGGCCGACCGCAGCGGTGCGGCGGTGCGGGCGGCGGCCAGCGGAAAGCAGCGGCGCACTCCTCGCTAAGGGAAGGGCGCACCACTCGTTCGCTTCGCTTCGTTCGGCAGAGAACGTCGCCGATCATCAATGGAAGAACGGGCGGCTTCTTCTCGCTTTCGCCCGATCGTCGTCGTTGTAACAAGCCGACCGGTCGGCGGATGGCCGTGAGAAAGGCGGCGGGATGGAAATCTGGTGCTTCGATCTCCCGTTTATTTACTGCGGCGGCGACATCGGCGGAAAACGGTTGGAATCGGAGCGGAAGGGGAGAAATCCTGGTCGTTTGGCACTGCCGATCCGTGTGTGAAGTTTGTGCGTAAATTACAAGCGTTTATTCATGTCGAATCGTTTCGATCGGATCAACCAACTCATCAGACAGCCCACAATCAAGACTTGTACGGACTCTCCTCCTCGGGCTCCAACTCCAGCTGCTGCATGATGGATTTCTGGCGGCGGGGGCAGGGGCAGTAGAGCGAGTCGGGGCCGAGGATTCCGTTCTCGCCCGGCAATCCCGCGGTTCCTAGAAGACGAAAGAGCTCGTTGAATAGAGGGGAGTCGAACCGGCCACTCCCGGCGGCCCCATGATCCCGCGAGCGCCCATCGCTCCGCTTCGGCCACGCGCTCCTTTCCGGCCTGCAACGAGCGAGGATGAGTGAGTGACGGGATCAATGGAGAGGAGGGTGACGGAAGAGATTCCATTGCCGAACTCACCCGGCCGCCCAACGTCGCCCACTCGCCCCTTTTCGCCGAACGATCCGCGAGCCTGCAGGCAAACGATCGAGTGGACGATTCAATAAAAAGCAAGACTCACTCCTTTCCAGCCGGGCGGCCCGCGAATTCCGCGCGTTCCGTCCGCTCCCGCCTCGCCGTGGAGGCCGTTGAAGCCCGCGCGGCCCTGCACTCCCGGCAGACCTCAAACAAACGAGAAGAAGGGTGAAGGGATAAGAGCGATTGGCGAACCGATCGGCCCAACCTCTCCGCGCGGTCCCTGCTTCCCTGTGGCGCCGATCGCTCCGACCATCCCCGTTTTGCCCTTGAATTCGATCGATTAGCGGGAAAATGAAGCGGAGATCACCTGTGGACCGGTCGGGCCTCGGATTCCCTTCGCGCCTTTGGGGCCGAGCGGACAGACCTGAGGAAAGGGATGCGGGTGAATTGATCGTGTTATTGTGGAAATTCATTAGCTTATCGATGCTCACAGCGATGCTCAGAGCAATGCCCAGAACAATACCAAAGAGAACTCACCCGACAACCGGGAAAGACGGCGTAGAACTCGACGGGGACGCGGCCGGGAGCACCTCTCGCGCCGTCCGCTCCCCTCGCTCCGGGCGATCCGTCCAGTCCTTCAATCCACTCCATCGTCTAATGAATTGAACGGAGAACTTACCGGGCATTCCCTGCCGACCTTTTGGTCCCGGCGGGCAGCGCTCGACGTCCATTTCGCAGCGACAGCCGCCGCCCGGCGTCCAGGTCTCGAACGGGCCACCGAACGCCGTCGTCGGCGTCGGAATGTGAATGAGGAGTGGACGGGGCCGCAAGTGATCTTCGGTGAAGACGTCGCCGAACCCGTCCGCCTCCTCCTCGTTGTCTTCGCTCAGTTTCTCGCCGAAGCCGCGATTCCGCAGCGGGATCGGGCTTTCAACGAGGCGATCTTCGCCGTCGCCCTCGTTCGTTCGTTCGGCCGGATAGAATTGGCTTTCGGTGAAGGTGGGCGTGGGCGACTGATTCCACTGCCGCTTGGAGCGGCCGGGCGGCGAGCGGAGGCGCGCCTCACGCAGCAGCGCCCACGCCTCCGCCTCCAGCCGCCCGAATTCCGCCGACTCGGCCCGCAGAAAGGAGTGAATTTCGTTCACGCGGTTCAGGTACAACGGGACGAACCTTCAAGCAACAAACTGGACCTGAAGCAGGAGAGGACGAACCAGATCAAAATTCCGATCGTGACCAACGAAAAGCCACAGCCGCTCAAAAAGAAGAGCCGTTCGGTTTGGGTGGCCAGGAGGCGGAAGAAACGTGAGAACTTGGTTGAAGTCATTCGGAATAAAGAGTCGAATGAACGGAGTGAACGAGTGTCTCTTCGCAGAAGGAGAGTTTGTTTCGGCGGTTCGGCGGATCGTCGGGGATTAGCGGCCTTCCATTGACGACCGAAGAAAGGCGATCAACGGAGTGCTTTGCGGGGATTTCGAATCGAAATGGGGAGAGCGGCGGATCAAGACGGTCATTACTTCTTTCTGTCGGGGAGGTTTTGTTTCATTCGTGAATGTCGTTTGTGTTTCGCATTCTCAAGGCAAACATTTTTGCCGTGCCGCTGTTGACGGGCAGTTGGAAACGACAACCGCACATTGAAAACCAGCACCGTTATTTCTTTCGATCTCTCAGCCTTGATGTTTACAGCAAACACTCGCAAAACAAAGATGTCTGTTCTTTCCAAGCGCAATTGCAAACCCCCCAGCCCACGAGCAGCAAACAACAAAGCAGTTTAATCGCTTCTAATCGTAAACGAACACAAAAGACAGATCAAAAGATTCAAATCGCTCCGTCCAGACGTCCGAAATCAACCGGCAGTAGGGCTCGACGTCGTTCTGCATTGCGGACGGGGAAGCTTCGGTCCAATGCGTGTAGGCGGACTGCGCGGCGAAGAATTCGTTGGTCGCCGCCCACACTCGGTAGTGCGCATTCTAAGGAAGATTGAAATGAAGGAGAAAGTGAACGTACGGAATATATCTGAGGATTCGGCAGATAGACGAGTGCCCAGATCTCTCCGCGCAAGAAACCCGCCTCTTTCGCCAAGGCGGCCGTCTGACGAGAGCGAGCGATCAGCCACGACAACCGCTGCGCGTATTCGTGGGCTTTACGACGCTAAAGACGGCCGATTAATCGAAGGATGAAAGAAGCGAGTGAACTCACAGGAACTGAGTTCAGCTGAACCCACGGAAGAGAAATGTGGAGAGCGAACGAGGCGTTCAGCGTTCTCAAGTTGGCCAAAGCAGAGCGGATGTCCCGCGTCTCCTCCTCGTCCCAGGGCGCCTCGGCGGTCATGAACGAAGAAAGCGGCAACGGCTCCGAATCTTCGCTGAAGCAGAGGATAACGTTCTCCACGAAGACGTTCAATTCGAGTGGTCCGTTCGCGGCAAGGAGTTGCAAATTCGAAGCGAAGAGCATCTCGCGCGCAGGCACTCGGAAGAACGGAACGACGTCTAAACAAGCCGTGATTTCTGTCCTTCATCGAGACGAACTCACAGCATCGACCGTCGTAGCGATACGCGAAGCGGGCGATTTGGAGCGCTCCCAAAGGCGGCGAGGCGACAAGCAGGAAATCGTGAGTGCAGCACGAACCAAAGTCGACGATCTTCGGCGGAAGAAAGTCCCGCATCAGGTGGATAAGCCACGGCAATTCGATGCTTTCCGATGCATCGAAATGAAGCGACTCCAGCCGTTCGAAGCCTAAACCAATGCGAGAATGTGATGAGAAAAGGGGAACTCACTCATTAACGGCGACAACAGCTTCGCCCAACTGCGGAGCAGCTCGTAAGTCATCGCCGCTTCCATCGGGTCCACAGTCACGCGGAAGTTCCGCACTTCCTTTCGGCCGAGCCACAGAATTCGAATGATCGTGCCCGGCGTTGCGTTCTCGCCTCGCAACCAAAACCACAAGCCGTCACGCGACGCGCAGCCGAGAGTGCTCGTTTGTTTCAACACCAGCTGCACGAACTTGAGCCTGTCGGGCTCGCCGTTTGGTGTGAAAAAGGCGACGGAGAAGGCGCGGCAGGCGAAGAAGAAGCGGAGTGTGCGGAGACGAAAGGCGTCTCGTCGTCGCTCGTAACCGCGCCCCTTCCGCAGTCGGTTGTGCTCCTCCGTGGGGTCAAGCGAGTAGACCATCAGTGCGCGCCGGGCGTCCATTTGGAGCTTCGGCATGGGCTTCGGCTGGGGCTTCGGCATCTTTGGTTTTGACCCCCTGCTCTCCGCATCGCCCACAGCGTCGGCAGTCCGCTTGAGCTCACGACGAGTTGTGGATCGCGTCTTCCGGGACGACATCGCTGAAACGAGCAGTAGATTAAAGGAAAAGTGGAGGTGAACGCGGAATTTGGCAACCGACAGTTCCGATCCCGCAGCAAAAACAAGGAACACGGCAATCACCTTCAAAGTAGGAAAAGCAAGTCGGCCGAAAGCTCGTTTGGAAGCGACGGCCCGCGCACTCACCGCAGCCGAGAGAAAACTGCACTCGTCGAAGTCACTCCACCGAACTTATGTGAGCGGGAGGTCGCCGCTCACCCAAGCAGCTGGGCGGCGAGTTCCCGCCGATGCAATCGCTAAAAAGAAATCAACCTATGGGAACGAACTTTCGCGTGATCTCAAGCCAACGATTCACTTGAAGCGTTCTCGACTGCGCAACGCGGGAATTCTTCGCAGATCGCCCGAAAGCGATCATGTGGGCGTTCTCCTCGAGAAGAACAGAACGGTAGAGAGAAATCAAAGTGCGCGGCGTCGTTTAGCGCTGCTCCAGCTTCCCAACGGCAGAAAGTACACCGTTGATTGCGTTGATTCAAGCCGACGCCCGCATTCGAATGCGGAACCCCGACTCTGCGGGCACGGAAGGCCGCTTTTATGCGAGTTCTTTCTTTTGTAATCGCTGCTTTCGATTTCTCGTTCTGGCAAGCGTTTCTCGGTCGTGGGAGAGAGGCGGAGCGTTCACAACAGGAGGGGTCTCTCTTGCATCTCTCGGCCCCCGATATTCACAAGAAAGACTCGTAAAATGTCGTTGTCCAACTCGTACCAACCGCAATTGCCTTCATCATCTGACCGCAAGCAGACGGAGAGAAGAGTTGACCCGATTGACCGGCGAGAGTTGACAGCACACCGCGCCGCCTCGCGCCGACTTGCCGCTGCCGGAAAATCCGCCGCTTTCTTCCAATTGCCTCCAATTTCTTCCCGTTTCCGTTGATGACCGCCGTCTTCTAGTCCATCCGCGCGAGATGAACGTCCTCATGGACCGGCAGAATCAAATGGCGGCGGAGGAGTCGGGCGACGAGGCGACCGGCGGCGAGGAGGACGAGCAGCCGTCGTTCGCCGAACGCTTCACGCTCCCGCCCGTGCCCGAGCAGTGCGGACCGCCGACCGTTGCGTTGAGTCGGCTGATCGACCTGGCCGTTCAGGAGACCTACCGCCAGTGGACCCAAATGCTCGAGATCCTTGACAAGCGGCCCGATGCGGACCGCAAGCTCGGCCTCATGGAATTCACCCGAAAGACCCGCACGTTGTTCCTGAAGCTGTACGCCGTCGTCAAGTGGGTGCGCGTCGCCAAACCGTTCGATCAGCTCACGACGAGCATCTGCTTTGTGCTCGACCAGCTGAGCCAGCAGTACGTGGACACGGCCGACAATTTCGTCCAGTTGGCCAAGGAGGAGCTCATTTTTGCCAAGTACGTCCATTTCTTTTGCTTCCTTCTGTTTATTCCGCTTGCAGACTGCCCGTCTTTCAAATCTCGACCGCCGTGGACGTCCTCTCGTTGGGCACGATGCCCCGACTGCCGGTTGGCATCAAAGTGAGTCCCCTTCGGATTTCTTTCGTCCATCGCTCGTTTAGAATCGACACATGAGAGAGGCGCCGTTGAGCAAATGCGAGAAACTCCTCACGTTGCAGTGGATGGAGAAAATGCTGGAGTATCGCCTGCTCCAAGAATCCCGCCATCTGCCCGCCGGCTTCACGCGCGTCCTGATCGAACGGGGAACCGTGGGTTTTTTCGTTGATTTCCAGTGGATTTCCTCGCTTCCAGGTCGTCTTCACCGCACCGGACGAGTTCGAAGTGCGGATGTCGTTGCGACGCGACGAGGAACGAAATCCAGCGGACTTCGACTACGATTTCGAGCTGCAGCGATGGCGCTGGGAGTTGCTGGACGTGCGGGTGTTGATCGTCGACTACGAGGTCGGAATGGGCGCGCCGTTGGTGCACGCGAAGCAGCAGCGGGAGCTCGTCGAATTGTGTCGAGCGGCGATGCGCCACGGACTTCACGTTCGTTTCCTTCCATTGAATTCCGTTTGATTCCGTTGTTTAGGACGTGCACATCGTGTACGACATCGTGCACGAGTTCTGCATGAAGCTGCAGCTGGATCTTCTGTTCTGCCAAGCCCAATGCCTTTCGGAGTCGATCTCCGATGAGTACGTGCGTGTGGACGCGTACGACGCGATCGAGGGCGCGCTGAGCATCTCGTACTGGACGCGACGACCGACGACCGGCGGTCGCCTTGCCCCTCCGATGCGCATCATTATTACGCGCGACTTCTCCACGCCGTACGGCGGCCTCAAGCTGCGACATCACCCGTACGGTTTCGGCTTGCCGCAGATCGAACGGAACGGCGGGTTTGTTCGATTCATTGCATTCTTTTTGATCACTCGTGTTCAGGCAACCCCAATTCCACTCGCTGTTCACCACGACGATCCTCTTTCGATGCCGCGAGCGCCTGCTGAACGTCAAACGGCTCTTCCGGGCGTTCGCAGCCGGCTCGCCCACCTTCCGCCTGATCGGCGACGCCTCCATTCGTCTGATGTACCGCCTGCTGCCGCTCGATGACGCGACGAGCGACGAGTCGCTGCACGTCGCCGTGAACACGTTCAGCGGCCGCATCGTCTGCTCGGTGCCCGCACTCGAGGAGCGGGCGGCCGGCTGCGCGGCGGACGACGACGAGAACTGGGCGGGGCCTTCGCGATCGGCCGACGATCGAAGCGAACTGGTGGACGAGCTGGAGGACGCGCTGAACGTCGACTGTCGCCTCGAGAACACGACCATCGAGCCGCTCCTTCGCCGCATTCACATGCGGCTGATGTTGCGGCGATTCGCTCAAGTTTCGCTCAACTTCCACTTCCGACCGGTGAGCGGCGGCCGTTTGTGCTCGTGGATGGACGAGTGGAGCGAGGCGCCGCGCGATCGGCTCTACCTCCAATTTCTGTGGGAGCCGCGTTACTTTCTGGTTCGTCCTCTTACATTGCTCGAATTCAATTCTTGCGTTTAGATCCTCGCCCTGGAGCTGGAGACGATGGTCGAGCTCCGCATTCGGCTGTTTCTCGCCGACACGGACAACCACCAGGCGGGCGACCAGCGAGCGGAGGCGGCGTGCACGAAGGTCAACATTCAGGAGCTGAGCGTCGCTGATCTCGTGGTCGAAGCGCCGGTGGCCGATGTGGAGAACACCGGTGTGTCAACTCTTCCTTTCTTGAGTTGTTTGATCGCCGCCTTAAGATCTGGACGTTCGCGAGTACTTCGTGCCGACGGCGACGAAATTCGGCGGTTCGAAGCGACAAATTCGCGCCGCCATTTCGCTGATCGCCGACCGCCTGCTGATCGTCCGGCTGACCGAACAGCTGCGACGGCGCGGCATCGCGTACGCGCCGTTGGAGCGCGAGCCGCAGGTCGGCGGTTATCGGCTGAAGTTGACCGAGTAAGCGGACAATCCGTTGTTCAATTCACTCGATCGTTTGTGTTCAGCTTCACGGAGATGCTCCAGCACGAGCCGGCGATCCCGCCCGACTCGGATCTCTTCTCCAGCTTCGTCTCGTGCACGCTCCGCATCGATTCGTACCACGGATCGTTGCGATGGCCGTTCGAGTGCACGCTGCGGAATGTGCCGTTGATCTGCGACCACGAGAAGACGCCCGAAGAAGTGGCGCTGGCACGGAAATATTTCTTCGTTCGTCTTCCCCATCAACCCCTCCATCCTCCTCGTTTCGTTGCAGACCTACGTGCAGGAAGTGTCGTACGAAAGCAGCTACATGCAGAAGGGCAATCAAACCATTCTCGTCGACTCCATCCAACGGGACCTGATCGATCGGATCAAGATTTACGCCAACATGTGAGCACCTTTCCATCGGTCATTGCATCCTCCCTTGCTTTAGGTTCGACCTGGCCCAGCGCTTCAGCCTTGCCTACGAGGAGTACTTCAGTCGGTGTTGTTCGGTTCGTTCCCACATTGATTTCACGGGATTATGTTGCGTTGTGTTCAGATCCTGAACTTCTCCTACCACAAACTGACGATCCTCTACGGCAGCAAGCGGGATTTGATTCTGATCATCTCGTACAAGGTCTCCTACCTCGGCTTTTGGCTCAACTTTGCGCAGGCGATCGGGCGCGACGACGAGCGGCCGTACAACAAGTAGAAACTCCATTCAGCCACCTTTCTGTTCACTTCCTCTTGTTGCAGCAAGTGGAACGCGCACTCGATGGTCGCCGCCCAGCTGATCGATCGACTGCGGCCAAAACAACTCCCGAACGGCGAGGCGGGCACCAGCGAAGGAGCAGCGGGATTGCCGCCCAGAGCCGACCGATCGGAAGCCGCCGGCCTGGAGGATCCCGTCCTGTCGGTGGTGAACTACGTGATGAACACCGACCGAACGATCAACCTCATCTACCACTTCTCCTACGCTCAACTGCGATCCCAGCGCTCGCACGCCGCCGTCCACGGGATGCCCGAAGAGTTGGTGCCGTTGGAGCTCAAGGTTCGTCCTTCCTTCCGTTGATTCTCGTTGATTTCTGCTCGAATTTTAGTGCAACTTGACGCCACTCGCCGAAGATCACATTCGAATGCAATTCGGCGACATCTCGTTGGACTTTTGGCTGCTGCACGGCAACTGCTGCGCCGTGGAGGCGTGCACGTGGAAGGACGCGGGGAAACGGCGCGACACCGACGAGCACGCCCCGCTCCCGCATTTCCTCGCCTTTTGGTCGAAGATGGCCGGCAAGCGTGTGGAGGACCGCGCAAGAGGCGACGATCCCACGACTCCCACAACGACGCTGCTCAACGGCTTCCGACTCGGCGGTCCCGCATCGGTGGAGTCGATTTCCGTAAGCAGCACACGAGATTTCGTTGATCGAGCGAGTGTTCAGACAAAATCGGGCACAATCACGAATCCCCCGTCCTGCCCCTCCCAGCTGCACTCGTGGGCCGAAGAGACCGATCGGATGGACACCAGCGAGCAGCCGGCAGATGGGCAGGAAACGGAAGACGACCGCCGGCCGCTCATCCATCTGCCGCTGGTGATCGTCGACGGAAACACGTTGGAGCGAGCGATGGAGCAGTCGGAGAAGGGTGAGCAGTCCGCAGGAAAGAAATGTGCGTGAATTCGTGCGTTGCAGCCAACTCCCCGCCGGCGCCGCTCGAAACGTACCTGAACGCGTGCACGTTCGTCGCGCGCATGGCGGTCGGCCTCCGCGCGCTCCAGCGAACCCACCGCCAAGCGCAGTACATCACGAATCTCCGCTCGTGCGATCAGTGGATTGCGTTCGAGCTGGATTCGATCGATCCGAGCTGCCGCATCGGCGTGCGGTTCTTCGTTTGCGAGCGGGAGTTCGAGCTGAAATGCGAGCTGAAGTTCGGTGCGTTCCTTCCATTAAAGGCTTAAATTGAGGGTCCTTCCAGCCGCTCCCTCGCCACCCGCCCAGGACGACCTGCAAGTGTTCGAGGACTTCTTCAAGTTTGTCGTCGCTCCGATGTGCAACGAGTACGCGCTCCTCTCGTTCTTGATCATCTGCCGCATCAGTTTGCCGTACACACTGCCGGCATTCGCGTGTTTGATGCGGCAGCACATGGCAAGCCCCTTTTTCTTGTGAATTCGACTATGATCGTTGTGTTTAGTCGTCGATGAAGCTCCGCGATCCCCGCCTGACCGCCTACCGGCAGACGATCACGAGCGCGTGGCGCATGAACCTGCAGCTGTTGTCCACGAACAGGCACGAGCCCACCGCCGTCCTCATGCAACAGGACGATGCCGTCCAGTTGACCGTAAGCTCTTATTTCATTCGTTTCATTGATTGTTTGCGTTCAGATCGGACTCCGCTCGAGGCGACGCCACCGACACGAGCGGCGCTGCTTGCGAAAGATTGGCTTTCTCTACCACCTGCACACGTGTGTCCCTTCTCCCTTTGGTTCTCCTGAATTTGTGTGTTGTAGGAAGAAACTCCAGGGCCAACTGATGCCCCATCCGATGGAGATGAGCCAGCAGATGGGCGAGCAGCAGAAGCAGCTCGCCATGATGCAGCAGCAAATGATCGAGCGGGCGGTCGTCGAGGTCGCGAACTCCCCGGAGGCGAACGTGTGCGCTCCGTTCTGGCCGGCCATTGGCATCATTCTGCGCAACCTGCCCGTCCAATGATTCTCTCGACATTCTTCTCGCAATTCCTCTTAATTCTTTTCATTCGTTCGTATTCGTTTGATGTTGTTCGTTGTGATGATTGTCGTGTGTATAAAGTAATTAGCGCTTGGTGTGTGTGCAGTAGAAAAAGTGGAGTTGGTGTCGTGGTTGTGCTGTCTGGATTGAACTATTCATTTGAACACATCGACCGCGTGTGTTGCTGAACGTATCAGTCGCGCTTGCTTGGCAACGAGCATCGGACGGAGAAACAGAACAGAAACAATACCACCTGGAATAAAGAACGTTTAGAACGTGAACGAATGCCTCGAGTCATGCAGGATCCTGTTGATTCCACCTTCTCGTCGAAGTTACCTTTGTTCCGCTCATTCCTTCCAGCCAACTTCGTTTAGTTAGGGCGGGATGCCCTCGCTGCCGCCCATCCAATGGTTGTCGTGGAACAACGCGCGGCTGATGGCCCTCCTGCTGAACGCACTCACCGGTTTGCTCAACTTCTTCGAGGCGGACGTTCAGGAGCTCTCGTTGGACACGCTCTACGCCCTCCGCATTCAACAGCTCGCACTGCACCACCTGAACGCCCGCTTTTCGAGCGGCGGCATCCATCGCGAGGTTTTCGCTTCGCTTTCGAACTTGAGCCGCCGCGCCGATCGGCTGATCGAGCGAGGGCTGGACCGTTGGGCCGAGCGGGAGCCGCAGTTGATTGCGGAGAGCCGTTTCCTCTTCGATGCGGACCGCCAGTGGAAGGAGGCCGCCTACCGTCGGCTCGACGAACGCTGGAGATGGGCGTCCAAGACGGGCGTTCGGTTCGGCTCGGACAAACGAGAGCTCTTCGGCGAGGACGGGAAGGGGCGGTCTGTCCAATTGATTGATTGAATGCCCCATACTCGTGGATTTCAGGCTGTTCGAGTGCCTGCGTGAATTCCGCTCGTGCGCCGACTTGTCGCCCGCCTGCCTCCGCACGTTCACGATCGACGGCGAGCAGCCGCAGCGGTCGGCGGCGCCCGTGGTCGAGCAGCTCGTCTATTTGGGCACTGCCGAGGCGGCCGGCTGTTCGCCGCAAGTGGGCGCGTTCGTCGCGAACCAAACGGCCGGCCGGAAGGCCCCACGGAATGCCGCCGAGCTGGCCGCCGATTTGTGCACGAATTTCGCGGACGAAACGGCGAAGCTGCGCAAAGATCGGCGGCGTTTGGCGCGCGCCGACTTCGGGCAAGTGCGGACGATCGCCGAGCAGAGTGAGTTCCCCGCAGTTTGAGCCGCAATCCTCGTGTAGTCGCCCTTTGCGGCCGCTTGGGTTTCGCGGAGGTCGTCGACCCGCACGTCCTGGAGACCCTCCTTGCGTGGCAACAGCCGGCCGCCGGCTGCTACGCCCGCACGCGGCCGGAGCCCGTGCCGCGGCACGGCGTCGTCGATGCGTTCGGACTGGAGGACACGCCCGGCGACCCGAAGCGAACGGGCGGCGAGCAGAAGAGCGGTGTGAGCGGCAGAGGTAACAGAACGAAGCATGTGAACGATTCCTCATTGCTTTGGTTAGACTCCTGCGACCAACAGTTCAGCTCGCTGGCGGCCCAATCACTCGTGGTTGCCCTCCGCCTGCTGCTGGACCCGCCCGAATGGCCCGAACTCCGGCTGCACGACCAGGAGCTGCTCGTCCAAATGCACCAAATCGCTGCCGAAGATCGCTTCCATTCGTTTCGCTACGTCGAGTGGGTGCGCGACGCCCACCTGCCGTCCGACCTGCGAATGCGACCGCCGCCGCACGCCTGGTCGCCCGATTTGATCGCTTTCGTCTGCTTGGCGTTCGTGTTCGTCGCTGGATCGGTCGTCGCCCACATGATCTTCAGCAAGCAGTACCGGCCAGGCGTCGGCCCACGACCGCACAATGCGAAGCAATTCTACATGTGAGTTCACCAACCGTAGATCGATTAATGGGATTGGTGGTTTAGGTACGCGTACAAGAAGCTTTGATCCAATTGATGGATTGGTGCTCCAAGCAATAAGAAACTCTTTTGCTCCGTACCGCTTTAACAATTGTCTCGATCTCCCCTACCGAACTGCCATCTTCTGCCGTGTATTTACTCACGCCTACCTATTTATCTAATTGATGTACAAATGGCATAAAGGAATGTCTTAACCGTAAATCCATTGGACGAACAAAATCGCTTGATATTCGTGGGAGGCAAATGGGCGGAAATCGCAAATGAGGAAGAGAAATCAGCGATCCTCTGCGGGATCAAACCGGGAACACGCCGCAATTCGTCTCGTTCTCTTCCTTCCGTTGGGGGATGAGGAGAGCCGACGGGGGCAACGCGTGATGATTGCCAAGCGGCTCCTCTTCCTTCGTGCTCTCAACCGACTGATGGCATTTGGCGGGGCGTATGCGGGCGATCGTCGGCGTCTCGCCGCTCGCCCGCCTTCCCGCGGGCGTTTTCGCGGGCGGATTGCCGCCGTTGCTCATCGCCTGCGTGTTGTTGTTCGTGGTCGTCGAATTCGTGCGCTCGAGCAGCGAATTCGTGACGCTCGCGCTCACGTGCGAATTCTGGAACTTGGCGATGTGGTTGGGCGCGTCGGCGAAGACCGAGGCGATCGCATTTCGCCGCTGATTGGTCATCGCCGCCTCCATCGCTTGAGCGTGACGGCGGACTTGCATTCGGACCTGAACGAAGTGGTTGTTCATTTGTTTCAAGGAGTGCGCACCTGCTCGACGGGCAACACGCGTCGTCGTTTCCGGGGCAGCTTCTCGCGTGCTTGGGAGTGCGAGTAGAACAGACTGAAAGCGTTTAGTAAGGAAGGATCTGTTGATTTGTTGAGCACCTGAAGTTGCTCACGATGATGGGCACGGGCAGCGCTAAAAAGAGCAGTGATTAGTAGGTTGTAATTCGCTCTGCACTCACCGATCGTCAAGACGCCAACGATGGCACCTGCAAACATCCCTCGTCATTTACTGCGTGCTTGTTTCTGTCCGCTCACCCAAACCCCCGCAAATTCGGCCCAGCACCGTCCGTGGGACCATGTCTCCAAATCCCACCGTCGTGAAGCTGCACTCGATCAATTGATTTAGATTAGCGGCAGGAAACGTACGTGATGATCGCAAAGTAGAGGCCTTCGGGGATCGATGTGAACTGATTCTTTTCGTTCACTTGGGTCGCCTCGGCAAAGTACCTGCAAAATGGAAAGGTGGAGAGAAAAAAAGGAAGAACGAACATGAGCGTGGCAAAGATCACGATGCCAAGGATCAAGAAGAACACGAGCAGGATCAACTCCTTAGCACTTGCACGAAATGTGTGCAAGAGAATTTGCAGACCTCGGTGGTGCTGAACGGAAGGAATTAGTGGATGATTAGGGCAGCTATAGAGCGCGTACTTGAGTCAACTTGAAGAGCCGAAGGATTCGAATCATCGAAAGGAATTCGATCACGTCCTTCGGGGTCTCGTTGTGCAGCAGTTTTAGCAGAATGTCCGCGTAGTAGGACATCGTTGCAATCTGCGGGAAAAAGTGAACGGAAAACAGTGCGGGAACTCACGAAATCGATGATGTTGATCGGCGACTTCACGAATACCAAACGCGAGGGGCAGAAAGCGAAACGGACGAGGATTTCGAACGTGAACCAAATGTTGCACACGAGTTCGACCATCCAGAAGATTTTCATCGGCTCGGTGTGCATTTTCTGCAGCGAGAATTGATCGCCGGGCAGCAGTCGGGGCCGCTGCTGTCGTTCAGCAGGTGCAGGGAGGGGACGCGGAAGGACGGGTGGGTTTTGAGGCAGAACGAAATGATCGACATCACGATGAAGCAAACGCTGATCGTCGCGACGGTCTAGAGACAAGGAGAAATGTGGGAACAAAAGAGTGAACGCACCTTGGCAGCGCTCGAACTGTACGGCTCGTCGAAGAGCGCCCAGACGCGCGGTTTGAACCGCATCCATGCGGTCACCCGCCCGTTGTAGTACTCCTCTTCCCACCCGAATCTGACGATCGATCGAATGAGTGGGAAGAACAAAAGAGAACTCACTTGTGCATCTGCCGCTTTTCAAAGGACTGCGCGTCCTCGTCCTCAATCGTGTTGTCCATTTCTTCCAGCACGGCCTCAAACAAGCGGGCGGTAATTGAAAGAAGAAGGAACGAACCAGAGTGTTCTGCGTGTCTCGATGCTGCGCCCAGTTCAGCCAGCAGCAGCTCTCGACTTGGCTCGGGTCGAGGCCCCAGTACTAAACGAAGAGCATTGATGAACACTCGTCATTTCGTCCTTCTGCTCACCTCCAGCTCGGTTTCGAACAACGGGCCACAGACGGACGTCGGGTAGTGCAGCTTCCTGTAGAAGGGATGATTAGTGAGCGCTGAGCGGTTTGGAGAACGTACCCCGTTCTGTGCGGCAAACGATGGTGAATGCGAGTGGGCAGAGCGGAGTTGGCAGCCAGAGATTTTAGCAAAAGACACCTTCTTTTGTTCCGGTATTTGTTTCGACCCACCACTTTAAACTTCTCGTTGATCAGCAGCCAATAAGACCAGACGACGCCTGTTCGTTGTATGGCTCACGGAAGAAACAAGCCGATCTCTTCTGCCGACGAAGTGGGTGACTGGTTCGAGAGACAGCCGACCGCAATTTGTATCGAATTTGCATGGCGACAAATTCGGCCGTTCGGCGGCGAGCTCGGAACGGAGAGCCGCAAGCGAGTCATTCCGTTCGACACCCGCCCTTCGCGCTCAGCCGCTCGCCCTCCCGCTCCCACGTCCCGCCGATGCCTCCGCCGCCGGAGAAGAAGAAGACGGCCGAAGAGGCGACCGTCGACCGAACGCGCGCCGAAGAGGACGAACGCCGCCCGACCGCGGCCGCCGCCTCGCAGCAGCTCGAAAAGGAGGCGTGGTACGTGGGCTTTGCGGGACGAGGAACAATCGAGGTCTGCTCTCATCACTCTTCCCTCACTCCTTCCTTCGCTCGTTGCAGGACTACCTGAAGACGGAGGGCGAGTTCGTGGTGCGGGCGAGCGAAAAGACCGGCCGCACCGAGCTCATCCTCGCCGTGCGCAGCAACAAGGCCATCTACAACATCACGATCAACTACAACATCGTCACCAAAAAGTGGACGATCATGGACGGCGTGAGTTCGCGCGCGATCCTCCTTCGATCGATTGAACGAGCGGATTGCAGGCCAAAGCGCAGGGCTTCGACACGATCGCCAAGCTCATCGAGCACTACCGCAATCACGACATTCCGCACGACAACGGGAAGGTGCGCCTGCAGAAGGTGTGCGATCGGCCGCGCTGGTACGTCTTCCGCAAGGACATCGTGTACGACGTGAAGGACCTGCTCGGCGAGTTCCCCCCTTCCACCATTCACTCTTCTCGCCCGATTGCAGGCGAAGGAAACTTCTGCTGCGTGTACAAAGGCCGCTGGCAAAAGAAGGACGTCGCCGTGAAGATCAGCCGCGATCCGGGCGGCGACAAGGAGCTCTCGAAGGAGGAGGACCGGCAGAAGATCGCCGCCCGCCAAACGCTCCTTCAGGAGGGCCACCTGATGCTCGAGGTCAAGCACCCGAACGTCATCAAAGTGGGTCCTCTTTTTCGCTTCTCATCCCTCGTGTTCGTTCAGTTCTACGGCCTCTGCCCGCACCAGCCGGTCGTGGTCCTGATGGAGTTGTGCCCGGGCGGCTCCCTGCTCTCCTTGCTGCTCAAGTTCGGCTCGTCCATCTGCACCGCCGAGCGGATCAAGTTCGCGTGCGAGGCGGCCGAAGGAATGGAGTACTTGCACTCGAAGCAAGTCCCTTTTCGTCCACTCCCTCCTCTTCATTCATCCCCTTGCAGGCAGATCGTGCACTGCGATCTCGCCGCGCGCAACTGCCTGATCAGTCGGCACGGGACGCTGAAGATCGCCGACTTTGGGCTCTCGCAGGTGGTCAGCGAGATGGTGAGCAAGTCGGCGCGCGGCGAACAGATCCCGTGCCGCTGGATGGCGCCGGAGAGCCTGTACGCGCGCGCCGAGTTCTCGCCCAAGACGGACGTCTGGTCGTTCGGCGTCCTGCTGTTCGAAATCTTCAACAACGGCGCCAAACTCTACCCGGACTTCCACAACAAGAAGGTGGCGACGTTGATCCGGCGCGGCGAGATGCCCGACCTGCCCGCGCGCACGCCGGCGCCCGTCGTGGAGCTCGTCAAGCACAAGTGTTGGGTCCGCGAGGCCAAGGACCGCGCCACGATGACGCCCGTGAAGGTCGACCTCAAGAAGATCCAAGAGCAGCACCCCGTGCGCTACGAGGAGGTGAGCAGCCGGCCGCTCGTCCGTTGATCCGCGCTTCTTTCAGCTGGCCGTGAACAAAATCCCCGGAGTGCGCGCGATGCACCCCGATTGGATCAAACAGTTGGGCGGCGAGGACGAGGACATCGTCCAGGACGTGCTCACGACTTCGGCGATGTACGCCGCGGAGACGCCCGCCCCGAAGAACACGGAGGATGGGCGCGTGCACGACCGGGACGTGACCGTCGAGGTTCGACGCCCTCCGGAGCTCCCAGTCCATCGATCGTTTGTTGCAGGAACCCCTGCCGCCCGGCGCGGTCACCCCCTCGCCGCCGCCCCACCACAAGGGCCGCCGGCCGCATTCGAACAAGCGCTCGCGTCGTCGCTCTCGCGATCGCGAGGCCCGCGAAATGTGAGTCTCCCCCTCGCGTCGCTGTTTAATTCAAGAGAGGATTGCAGCAGCCAGGAGGTGCAGCTGGCGACCAACGACGAGTGCGTGGCGGACGAGAACGCGTGCCGCAAGGTGCGCAAGAGCGGCCGCCCCCGTCCGGCCGAGCGTCCCGCCGAGCAGCCCGCCCAGGCGCCCACCCAAGCGGTCAAGAAGCCGCTCAACTCCAAGGAGAAATGAGTTCTCTCTCATCTTCTGTTGTGAAAACGGGGCGAACGTGTGGAGTGGACGGAATAAAAGGCTTTCGCTTGATGGCGGCTGTTTGTTTGGGTTGTTGGAGAGAAGAGGGTGGGACTGCAGATTGAAGCAAGGTGAGAACTGGGCTTTGGTGCGCAGAGGCTTGTTCGACTTGACTCGTGAACTCAAACTGGAGCATTAGAGCGACTGCAGACAGAAAGAAGTGATGCGTTTACCAACGCCTCTGCCAACCTATCTCCGTCCACGCGCATTCGCTCCTTCCTACCGGTAGTAATTGAGGACCATTTCGAAGACGATTCCGCCATTCCGGTCGAAGTAGTACTCGTTCAGCAGGGGGTCGAAGTTGGCGAGGTTCGGCGTCAAGCTGCAAACCGGACAAACGAACGAGTGGGCAAAAAGAAGAGCGAAAAACGAACCGCGAGAGGCGCGTGGCCGGAATCTTCATGAGCGTCGACTTGAACACTTCGTGTCTGCAACGGGAACAATCGAATGAATCGTTGGGGGAACAAACCGATGACCGCCGACGTTCAGGATGATCCGCTCGTTTCCCATCGACGCGACCGGCGACGCTGAAGGAACGGATGTCATTGAGGAAAAAACAACGTGGAGCTGAAGAAAAGTAAAGCAATAGCAAGCAGAAACAACGTTGTCCGTCCCTGGTGAAGGCAAGAGCATACCAATGTACAAAAAGTTCATTCCGAGCTACCGATTGAGCAGATAGGCACAAGAATCAAGAGTCATCCCTCGTGCTTAGAAATCCAAAGGAATGACGCAAAGTCGACGAGAGCGCGTCGTTTTCGACTCAAAACCGTTGCATTTCGGAGCGCAACTCAAACGTCGAGCGAACGAAAGCAAGCCGGACGTCCTAAAACGGCGACCTTCGAGTTTTCCCGCGGGATTCGCTGCCGCTTTTGGAGTGAACTCGACGAAACGAAAGCGAACTAATTCGATTATTTCGTGGTCGTCATTGAGGGTAAACAACGGAGGGATTGAAAGTGCAAGATTGATGAAAGCGAAGAACGAGAGAACATCCGAGAAGACTCCAATCCCCCGCAAAGGACTCCTGCCGATCAAGCAGCGAATTGTACTCGTGAAATTGGAGTCAGCGGTAAGACGAAAGAACGGAGATGAACTCAGCCGCCGTCCGACTGGTCAAGAAGATTTGCCGGCCGTCCGCCCGCCGTCATAATCGAAGCGGAGCGAGCGGCCCAAAACGGCGAACGATTTGCGGCGCGTTCGGGCGGAACGAAACGAGCGGGCGGGCGGACGGAGCGGCCGGAGGTTTTTGAGTCAATCGGAAGAACAAGGGCGAACTCTTAAGACCGAGGACGAAAGAAGAAGCGAGTGATGTCGCCTGCTCGTTGAACACGAACAGAAGGCAGAAAGGCGGCGTTATGATGAGCAGGGACGCGCGGGGATTAGCGCCGAATGCTCAAGCAGTCGATTTGAGGGGCGATGGGCGGGAGGCGAGCAATAAGCGGAAAGAAGAAGTGGGGAGATGAGTAGCGGGCATTAGACAAAGAAGATGTATTTCGAGAGAATTCGTGACCACGTTGACCACTCGCTTCTATCGGATCACTTACCGAGTCTCCAGCTGCAGCCGAACATCCCACCAGCTTCTTTTAGACTTCGCTGATGTTTTGGTTTGAGCTTTCGTTCTGGACATCAGCGGGTGTTTATCTCCATCTCGGCGCCCTCCTTTCGTCCCACCCACCCGCTTACTCGCCGCTCCCGCTCGAATTGGACCGCCGGCGGGAATTTCCGCAAGCCGAATTGCGCACTTCTCAACCCCAATTTGAGTCGAGCACGCGGGAATCTTCGGGCGGATTCAAACCCAAAGAATTTGGTTGTTCAAACAAAGCGGCGGTGTGGAATCGGCGGCTCCTTGCCGCTTTCCGAGGAGCGAGCGAAGGAGTGGCCGTCGGGGGAGAAAAACGAGCGAAATTCGGGCGCTCGTTTCGGTTCACGACCTCAAGCGCAAGCCGGGAGATGAATTCGAGCTGCCCTTTCGTTCTTCCACTCACTTCACACCTCCACTAATCACGCTTAACCAATTGGACTTACAGAAGAACATTCCGCCTCGTCTCGTCGTTCACATTCGCTCCAAATCAATCCAAACAAGCAATGAAACGAGTCGGTTCTTTGGTTTAGCAAGAAGCCAAGCCGAAAAAAACCACTCAAAGTTGATGAACAGCAAGCAGAAGGGGAGGAGAAGGGCCGGTGGGTTGGACGGAACGAAAGATGCGCTCCACAAGTTCGGTCGCCGCTTGCTCGCCGCACTTGTTTTCCTCGTGGCCTCCCGGCGTTCTAATCGCATTTCTTCTCCTCCCCATTCGGGTGCCCGCCGGTGGTCGCCGGCCTTCGGGTCGCTCCGATTCGGCCGCGGATTTGGGCGAGCGGCCCGGCGAAAGGCAGCGATCCGAACGGCCGCCCGCTCGCCAGATGTCCCGAACGGACGGGCGATCCGTCGGGTCGATCGTCGCCCAGATGCTCCCGCTTCACTCCGCTCTGCTCCCGAATTCCTCGCGGATCACGAGAACGGAAAGAAAAGAAGCCTCTTGGCACCGTTCAAGCGCTTTTCCTATTCGAATTCACTCCAGCTGCACGTGAAGAGCGAGCACTTGCACGTGAGATTGCAGCAAGAAGAGCGAAGCACGTGAATTCATGGATTTAACCCCTTGAAACAGCAGAGAACGCCAGCAAGCAACAAGAAAGAGCGGCACAACACCATCAATCTCAACCAAAAGCTCACCTTTCTGCGGGTCCAGAATCATTTCGCTTTGGCGGCGACTCGAAATCCCCGAGTGCATCGTGAGCTGAAACGAGTGGGCGTTAGCAAGGAGCGAGTTGTCGTGTTCATGAGAAAGAAGTGATTAGCGGACAGAGGACCATTCGAAATGCATAAGCCATCAGAATAGAGAATAGACGAAGAAAGATGAGAAATTAGCTCTCTATAACGACAAGTCGTCTGCTTACCGAACTTCCGAACATTTTGCGCGTTCCTTGCAACCAAAACAAGTCGGTAACTACTTTTAAATTGGCAAAAGGAGCAGCGGCAAGGAGGTTGATGTTCGCTCGATTCCTTTGCCCTCGAATGAGCAAAAACAAGAGCAGAACGAAGTGAGTGGAATTTCTCGAGCTCGTCGTCGAAAAGAAGTGAAGAGTCCCGCCTTTTTGCTCGTTTGTTTGCACACTCCCCATTCGGCCTTCTGCTTATGAACTCGCGGATGAGGAGCGGTAATTCGATTTCTCGCTCTGGAAATCGACGCCCGAAAGAAGCGACCGGATTCACGTTTCCGCCCTCATCTTTCGGCGCCGAAGTGAAGAGAAACACGTGAGGTGGAAGAAACTCGCGATCTTCGCCCGAGAATCTTTGGACGCGCGAGCGGAAGCAGACGGGAAGAAGCCGGAGGAATGGAGATTGGCAACAGTCTGCGGAAAACGAGTGTTCTTTGGTTGCAATTGGAGATAGGAACGGAAAGGTATCAAATTCGCAAACACCTTGCTCAATTGTCGGGCAAAACAAGGGTATACAAGAGCAGAAAGATGTAGCAGTCGCCTAGGGCTTTCTCTCGCTCATCCAGCTGATTACCGTTTGATATCGAAGGCTCAATGACCAATCAATTGCCCGTCAAGACCCTTCATCTGCTTTCTTCGCCTTTGAGCGACAAACGAGCCGGAGACTAGACGAGCGGGCCGTCGGCGGGCGAAGAGAGTAAATCCGAACGGGTGACAAACAAAAAACAAACAAAGCGGACGGGTTGGAGACGCGAAACGACGGCCGCCGATCGCCCGTTGGGACCGCCCGGCCGCGAGCGGACAAATTCGGGCATTTCGGTCCTCCGCTCCGTTTGGAGCGACAAGCAGAACAAAAGGAACGAACGAGAAGTAATGCCCGACAGTCAATGAGGCAATTGGAAGAGCTCGCTTCCATTTCGTCCTTCATTGTCTTTCGCTGAACTAATTTGGGGATTGCGCACTCCTCTTCTTTGGGATTGGCGCTCGATTTGCCGAATGAGCCTTTCCAGATGAAAGAAAAAAAGAAAGTGATGTCAAACGAAAGACTCCTGCAAGGCGCTCTCCCATCAGAGCAAACGGAGCACGAATTTAGTTGGCTCTAAGCAGAAAGAACACGCAAAGCAATCGACTCGAAGTCGAAAAAAGGCGGCGGAATCAAAAGCAAGCAGCAGGGATTATCGAACGGTCGGAAGAACGTGGCCGACCGTCCGCCCGACGGAACGACCCGACGGCATCAATCAGCCCGTCGCGTGAAGGAATTAGCGAGAGGACGGACGGAAGCAAGAAGAGAAGATTCAAAACAAAGAAGTCGAAAGGCGCTCACCAATTCCATCGGCCCGAAACTGCTTCGATCCATCCCGTTCGGCTTTGGCTGCAGTTGATGAGCGAAGAGAACGTTCAATGCACTCGGTTGTTGTCCCCCTTCATTCCGAAGAAGCCGAAGGAAGCTGGAAAAAAGAACGTCAGAGTCGGCGAGATGCAAACCACTCGGAAGAAGCGGCAGCGTTCTTGCAACTCGATCCCGTTTCGAATTCAAACGAAACGAGCGGAATGCGCGACGAATCCAATGCAATACACGATTTCTGATCTTTCAACTGCGTGTAGGCGGCGTTTGTCGTCCGGCGAGTGACGTTCCGACGGCCCGCACGCGTCGTTCGGTCGCTTCAATCCCGGCAGACATCAATTCTCCACCGCCTTTCCGTCCTTCTTTTCGGTTGATGCCGCGTGTGGCCCTAAATAACCACAAAAAATCTATTTTCGACGGAAAGAAGTGAAAAAGTGGGTTGAAGTGAAGTGGCTGGCAATCGAAATAGTGGGCAAGTTGATGCAGGGGGTGGCAGAAAGAACTCGCCAGAGAGAACCAATCACTGCCCCGCTCATCGACAGCAGTCGGCAGCAAACGACCGTTATCTTCGTGCTCGCAACCGAAAAAACACCGAAGAACTAAGAAGATCGCACAAAGAACGCATCAAACAGCCGTTCTTTTACGAACCGTTCGCATTGAAGCAGACGAAAAGAAAGCCGGAATTCGGGACTTTTATCCGCTCATCTTTTCGCCAAAAAGCGAATCGTGCGCACCGCCCCGTCGGCCGTCCTGTTCGCAACTTCGACGCTTTCTTGCCGGCTTTCTTTTATTCTTTTGTTCGTCGTTAATTCCTCGGGGATCAAAAGTGCAGAAGGCGGGCAACGAAGACGTCTTTCTTTCAACGAGAGCTCTCCGCTCGGCTAATTAAAAGGACGGTAGAACGGATGAGTTTCGAACTGAAAGGAGTGGAGGACGTGAGTAGTGGAAGCGAGCTGGAAGAAACACGAGTAAGAACGGAGTAAAGGTGAACGGAACAGAAGTCAATAGGGAATCGAAAGAGCTGAAAAACGGCAGCGGTAGCCATGCGTGAAGCGAATACTGCAGTCGAAACAAAGTTCGGCCAAGCAGATAGCCGCAGCCACTGCCTCTGGCAGAGGCCGGACGAGAGAATGAGCGAAGGACCGTTGCGCAATCGCCGGCAGCGCTCATTTTTGACTTGTTAACCTCACTGATCGCTCCACCAGTGTTCAGAGAATGGCGCAACACAAATTTGCACGAACAAAATCGGCGGTTCGGTCCGCCAGGCGCGCGTTCGTCACTTCGGAGTCCAGTCGACCGGCGAGACGAGTGGCGACTTCTCCTGCTCTCCGCTTCGCGTTCATTTCGATGCGGAGCAAACGGGCGATCGAGTGGAGCGGACCGATGGGCGCGGCGATGCTCCTCACGTGCGGTCTTCTGCTCGCGGCTTCGACGGACGTCAAAGCGGCGACCAACACGGCGTTGAGTGTTGAGTGGACCCCGTCTCTCCTCTGTTCACTCTCGAACGTGTTGCAGGTCCCACCGGCTACCAGGAGCTCTACTGCACGGGCAAAATCAAGAAGCACAGCAGCGGCAGCCATCTGTTCGTCTTTAATCCCGAGAAGCAGGAGTGCCGCAACGGCGAGTACAAAAACGTGAACATCAAGGGATGGAAAACCTACGTGCGTTCACATCGCTCACTCGCCTCATCACTCGACTCACCTTGCAGGCAGAGTGCATGGCGGCGTGCATCTGGATGTGCCCTTCCGGTCGTCAACCGCCGCTCTTTAACAACGTGGTGGCTGGATGCACCGAGGACCGTAACTGTACGGAATTGAAGCGCGGGACCTACTGCCACACCGAACAAGAACTCGGTGGAGGCAATAACTACGGGTATTGCTGCGAGACCACGACGATCGGTTCGTTCGGCTACCAATTCGCTCGCTCACTCTCTCGTTTCAGCCGAGGGCGGAAGCCGCTGCTTGGCGGGAACTCCGAGCACCCGGGACGGCAACCACTGGGTCTACGGACAAATTTTTGTTTTTTTTAGGACAAATTTACATCCACACTCAGCGGGTATCCGCGGTGGAGCAGCTGCCGAAGCGGCCGCGGTATGGCAACTCGACCAGACGGAAGTCTGTCGCCCTCGCCAGGGGTCGAATGTCGAGCGGGCGGGGGGTCGAACCAGCATGCAGCGCCAACCCGACGGGAAGTCCGACTGCATACCAGTTGAGCCACCACCGCCCGGGTCTACGATCACGTGCAGAAAAAATGCCGCCAACTCAACCTGGGTAAGGCAGGCGTTTCCGAAGCGTGGTTCACTTCCGATGTGAGTGAACAAGGCCTTCGGTTCGAATCATATCGATTACAGGACGGGTGCAAGGAGTTCTGCGATCCGAAAGGAGATGCCTGCGAAGCGGAGGTGGCGCCATTTGACTACCTCTTCCGTAACACGGGTTCTGGTCAGTGATCCCGTGCCGCTGGGACGATGACAAGCAGGCCAAATGCCCGTTGACCCACACCGACGGGACCCACTGGTACTGCTCGTTCAGGACTGAGCCGAAGCCCGGCTACGGTTTCTGTTGTCCGGGTTTGTATCGTCCTCTTCTATTCGCTCCACACTTTTGGATTTCAGGACGTCGTCACAAGAGCTACAAGCCTCCGCCGAGCGTTCCGCCGGCGCCGACCACGTCGACGTCCACGAAGACGTCCACGGCCACGTCCACTGCGGCTACTTCGGAGAAGTTCAACTGGACGGTGCGTCGCGTTTCTCATCGCCGCCTCACGTCTCACTTCAGAACATCGGGGGCTTCATCGACGTCATTCTTGACCGTGTACTGAAGGCGATCCAGAAAACGCGCACCACCACGTCCACAAGCACCTCCACGAGCACGTCTACGAGCACGACCACGACCACGACTTCAACCTCGACCAGCACCAGCACGTCGACCTCCACTTCGACGAGCACGTCGACGGCGGCGCCCACGACCACGACGGCCGCTCCGACCAGCACGCAAGCGGTAGTCGTGCCGCCCGCTGGACAGCCGGGAGGTGAGACGGGCGAAGGAGGCGGCACGGAGGACGAGGGCGAGCCGGTGCCCCGCGCGGACGAGAAGCAAGGCGGCGGGTGAGTTCTCGGTTTCCTTCCTCCGCCCACTCACTCCTCGCTGCAGCCCGAGCGTCGGCCTGATCGTCGGGCTGCTGGTGGCGCTGCTCGTCGCGCTCGTTGCGTCGTCGATCGTCGGCGGCTTCCTGCTCCGTCGGCGCAACAAGAAGCAGGCGGCCAAGGAGCGTGAGTCCCCCTTCATTCTACCCACTCTTGCCGCTCATTCGTTCGTTGCAGACGCCGCCCAACTCGCCGCGAATGCGCGCCGCCTCGACGATTTCCAGTCGAAGCAGAAGGCGGCGGCGCAGCAGAAGGTGGACGCGCGGAAACGGCGGGCGGACCTCCGCGGGAAGCACATCCCCGGCCTGCCGCCGCCCGACACCACCGGCATGGTGCCCGACCAGATTCCCGTGGAGAAGTTCAAGTACATGGGCCCGCTCAAGATCGACCTGAACGAAACGAACATCCCGGTAGATGAACAGCAGTGCGCTCATCGATCGCCTGCTTGTTGCAGGCGAATGAGGCGGACGAGGGATCGGGCCGCTCGCCCCCGCCGGACGCCCACCTCCAGTGGGACGACGCCCAAAATCTCGTCTTTGACATCGGCTCCGAAGTCGAGATCGTGACCCGGAACGGAGTGCCCGTCCCGCCCGCCAAACGGAAGCCCAAGACGCCCGCTCGTGCGCCGGCCGCCCGCCCCAACCCCAAGGCGGAGGCCCGCAACCTCAAGGCGATCCGCGAGGATTAAGGCCGCCCACTCATGTCCCCTTGTTTCTGTTGTGTTCCCCTATTAGATTAGGCTCGTTTGTGTGCAAGTGTCGTTCCTCCCCGTTTCTCGTTGGGTTGTTCTTTGGTGAAGGTGAATAAACATTAGGTTCATTGGTCGTGAACAGTCAGGCGGTTGAGGAGAAGTGAACGAAAAGGTTGAAGTGGGCGAAGAGTCTCACTTTGTGAGAAGAGCCGAAGGAGAATGTAAGAGATTTTCCGTTCCCTGTCGTTGCATCGAAACAATCCGAGCGATCACACACGGAAGACAAAATGGAGCAGGGAATGATGGTTCGTAGCTGCGCCTCCTGCCCGTTCTCCATTTGAATGTTCGGCCGCTTTTGGCCGCTGACTCACTCAATGGCGCCCGATTTGCGCGCCAATTTCTGTTTGAACGGGCGAACGGACGCCGCTTCCCCGCCGGTCTTCGGTTGTTTACGCCGCCCGGGCGGCGGACCATGGGAAAGCGGAGAGGAGGAGAGAGAAGGGACGGCGAGCGGGCGGACGGACGGCGGCCGAACGCGATCGGCTGCTCGCAACGGCGGCGCTTCTTCTTTCCGCCGACTTGGCTGCGGGTTTTTCGCCGCATTTCGACTTTCCAATCGAACGGGCGATCTTCTGTTCGCTTATGCTGACGAAACAATTTCACTCACTCTATTACGCCTTCCTTTTGCAAGAGAAGCTTTCCGGCATCCCTCTTGCGTTTGCTCGTGATTTCGGCAGCCGAATTTCGAAATTCCGACGGATTTCGTCATCTTTCGAACACCTGATCTTCTGCTCGTTTCAGACCGCACTGCCCGTCTTTCGACTTGTGATTCGAACCGGTGAGCGATCGAAATGGTTCGTCCTCCTCCCCCAACCTCCTTCCGACCACTCCACTCGTTTGCAGAGCCAAAATCCGAACGACGGCGGCGGAGATGCGTCGGACTCGTCGGACAGCGACTACACGGTTTGTCCCTGCCTCTTGTGCATGTACGAATCTTTCATGTCGCGTTGCAGGTGATCGACTCCGCAGCGATCACGCTGGAAAACGACGCGGCGAAATCCAAGGTCTCCATCGGAGAGCAGAAGTTGCCGACGAAGCAAGAGCTCGTCAAAGAGAACAAACGACTGCGCATCATCTACGCGGACGCTGGCTTCGAGTACGGCCGGGACGCCAAGACGAAGAAGCAAATGAAGCACAAGCGGCATGTGGCGTACAAAATCCGCAACGAGCAGCTTCTCAAGGTTTGTTCTCTTCTTTGTGGCCGTTCCTTCACGCCCGTTGTCTTCAGACCATCAAGATCGTTGCTTTGGCTCGCAATGTCGACCTCTGCTTCGTCGTCGACGCCACCGGCAGCATGATTCATCACATTCAAGGTGTGAAAAATGCCATCCGCGAAATCGTGAACACGCTGAAGGCCGCCCAGGACGAGAACATGGCGTCTGCGTACTCTCTCGTCCGCCGAATGCGCATCGGAGTCGTTGCCTACCGCGACTACGGCTACACGACTCGCTTCGAGGTGCTGCCGTTCACCGACTCGATCGACGAGTTCCACGAGTTCTGCACGAAGCTCGAAGTCGGCACCGAGCAACCGGGCGCCAACGACTTCCCCGAAGACGTGCTCGGCGGACTGGACAAGGCGCTGGAGATGGACTGGAGCCGTTCGCGCAACACCAAGGTCATCTTTCACATCTGCGATCATGCAAGCTTCTGTTTGCTTTGGTCCATTCATTGATTCGTTGTTTTAGCCCGCGCACGGAAAGGAATTCCACAGCCTGGACTACGTGTGGGAGAACGACAAGTACCCGGGCGGCGATCCGAGCGGCCTCACTGCGGACGGGATCTTCAAGCGCATCTTCGAGAAGGGCATCGACTACCACTTCGGGAAGGTCACCGAGCACACGGACACGATGATCAAGGCGTTCAGCGATGCGCTGCGCGGACCGATCGAGCAGTTCGACATCCAAGACGTGCTATAGATCACCAGCGCGGTAATCTCAGCCGTCAGCCAGTCGGTGAGCAGTTCGATGAGCAGCTCGGCGGGCGACGACGACCAGCCCTCTGCTCCCGCCGAGCGCTCCTACCGCGTCGACAAGACGATTCCGGCCGCTTGGGACGCGCACGAGATCCAAGACGGGAAGTTCTTCGCCTACCAGTTCCCGAACTCCATCCAAGACGTCGTGGACGACGGGGCGTTCGAGGCGTGCCGCTCGGAAGCCGCCCGCATCCAAATGGCGGCGCATCCCTTCGCTGCGGGGAAAGAGCGGATTGCCTACTACGCGCGGGACCTCCAAGCCGAAAAGGAGGTCGTCCTGAAGGAGTACATCCGTCTCTACAACGCCGCGGACTCCGCTCACCGTCACGAGGTCGCGAACCAGCAGCAGATGGCCGCCTCGTACTTCGCCGCTCTCTTCATGGCCGACTGCGAGGAGAAGATGAGCCTCGATGGAGGCGACGCGCCGAAGATCCCCGCGACCCTCGAGTTCCTTCCGATCAAAATCCTCCAGCTGGGAAGCACGGACGAGCCCCGCTACATGAGCTGCGAGGACCGCCTGAACCTGAACGGCCGCTACGTGCACTTCACGAACAACAGCAAGTTCATCATGCCCGAAGCGAGTGCCAAGTCCAAAGGAGTTTCGATCGAAATGCTCCGCTTCGTCGTCGCCTTCTCGCACTTCACGTACACGGTGAGTCGTCTTCGATCGGTCCTCTTCTATTCGTTTGGATTGCAGATGACCGGCGGAAAGCTGATGGTCGTCGACCTGCAGGGCAAAGTCACGCCGCCCGCGACGAACGGCGGCCGCCCGATCGTTCAGCTCACGGATCCCGCCATCCACTGCGAGAATCCCACGCGTTTCACGTCGACCAATCGCACCAACGTGGGCATGAGCGACTTCTTCGAAAGCCACGTGTGCAACGAGTTCTGCGCGTCGCTGGAGTTGCCGAAGGTCGACTACTTGAAGCTGCTCAAGGCCTAAAGTCCTCACTGAATGCTCCTCCCCTTCTGTTGTTTTAATTTCTCTCCGAACTCTTCAAGCTCTTCTGTAATTCCGACTTTTGTTCGTTGTTTCTGGCAGTAAACTCGGAGAAAAATCAGCGTTGGAAAGGGTCGAGAGAGAGAACGTTGGTATGGACGCGGCCAAGAGTTCGAAAACGAGCATCCCTTTGCCAGCGGTTACTCGTCGTCTTTCGTAGACAACGGAGCTCGCAGTCCGCACATCAAGCTCGGGGCTCAATCGTCGAATTTATTGAGTTGTGCATCGCACAAAGGAAGGAGAGAACTAATTGAATCCCGCACTATCACTCGTGAACATTCGGTACAAACAGACAATCGACAGAAGAAGCAGGAAGACTAGTGGCCCAATTCACTGACTGCCGCCCGTCTTCAGGCGCGGCTCGGGGTCGGCGGACTCCGCCGCATCCGCCAGCCACTTCACCTGGTCCTGGACGCGTTTGCGGCACTCGGAGACGCCGAAGAAGTCGATGAGCTCCATGACGGGCGGTCCGCCGTTGTTGTTGATGACGGCGGAGCGGAAGAGGGCGAAGAGCTTCGTGTACGGAATGCCCACGTCCTGGGCGGCCTGCTTCAAGCCGCGCAACGTCCACTCGCGGTCGGGCAGGTCGAGCAGGTGGTCGAGAATGCGCCGCGTCCCGAGGTGGCCGTACTCGGGCAGCGGCCGAATGGCGGCGTGCGGCTTCGTGAAGAGGAAAGAGAACCTGCAAGCAATCGAATGAAAGCAATAGACGATCGAATGGGAAGCGAACCGATCCTTGCCGTGCGCCGGCTTCACCAGTTGGGCCAAATGCGAGAAGTCCTCTTCGTTGTGCAGGAGAAAGTCGAGAGCTTTGCGGAGGTACGCGTCCGAGAGGAGGTGCGGCTCGCAGTCGGGCGCGTGACGCTGCAGGAAGGCGCGAATCTCCGCGTACAGCTCCTCGTACTTGGCGCGACGAATCGACCGTCGGCCGTACGAGTTCAACGCGAACAGGTCCAACTGCAACACAAAAGCGGTGAGTTGAACAATGGAATCAAGAGAGAACGAACCTGCAAGCTCCGGGTGCCGATCTTCTGCGCATCGAAGTCGCGAATCATGTCGTCCAGCGAGTAGAAGCGGAACGAATCGAAGTTCCGCAGTCCGCTGCCGTTGCGGAGCAGGAAGTTGAGGACTGCGGAGCGGAGGTAGCCCTTTTGCTCGTGGTAGTAGTCGACGAATGCGTCCTCGTCCCGCTTCGACAGTTTGTGCTTCTGAACGCACAAGAATCAATGGAATCAATCAATCCAAGGGAACTCACGGCATCGCGCATGATCAGCGGCAAGTGGACCCATTGGGGCGGTGCCGAATGGAACGCCCTGCAACGTGCCGCTGTTCAACATCCTCCGCAATGACGGGAACTCACTCGTAGAGCCGGATGTGCTTCGGCGTGGACGCCAACCACTCCTGTCCGCGAATCACGTGCGAAATGCGCATGGCGCGATCGTCGACGACATTCGCCAGGTGGTACGTGGGGAAGCCGTCCTGCTTCAAGACGACGAAGTCGCCCTCGTCCACCGCGTAGTCCACACGACCGTAGGAGGTGTCCTCGAACTGGACGAGGCCGGGCGGGAACTTGAAGCGGACGACGTGCGGCTCCGAGGCGGCGCGCCGCTTCGACTCGTCGGCGTCCAGCGAGCGGCAGCGACCGTCGTAGCGCGGGTTCGTTTTGTTCTGATGGGCCTGCCGGCGGATGATGTCCAGCCGCTGCAATCCACTCATTAGATGGAAGGAAAGGGATGGAAGAACCTCGGCGGTGCAGAAGCAACGGTACGCGTGCCCCTCGTCGATCAGCTGCGCGACGGCGTCGCGGTACAAGTGCGCGCGCTCCGACTGGCGGTAGGGGCCGAACGAGCCGCCCTCCTTGGGGCCCTCGTCTCGTTTCAGGCCGTAGTCGTCGAGGATTCGTTCGATCTGCAACGAGCGAAGGAAATCGATGACACAAACGAAAAGGAATCGATGGAAGGAAGCAATGAAATCAATAGAAAGAACTCACCTCTTGCGCACAGCCCGGCACCGTCCGCTGCCTGTCGGTGTCCTCGATGCGCAGCACGAAGGCGCCGCCGTGGGAGCGCGCGAACAGGAAGTTGAAGAGCGCCGTCCGCAGCGATCCCAAGTGCATCCGGCCGGTTGGCGACGGGGCGAAACGAACGCGCACCTCGCCGTCGGCCGCCGACTGCGCGGACGCCCGCCGGAGCGCCGTCGTTCGGCCGCCGCCGCCGCAACGTCGCGCCAAAATTCGCACCGCCGCCGTCACCATTTGCGGGAGCGGCCGATCGATGGAGCGATGCGGTGGGGGACGAGTGGGCAACCGCGAGGCTGAACAAAACGAACGAATTTGCATCAAGCAGGCACTCGCCAACCGGAAGGAAGCAAGCGGAAGAAGAAAGCAGGTAGAAATCGTGTTGGAAACGCGTTCAATTCGAAAGGCGGCGAATCTCGGAAGATTCCCGCCTCCTCGCTCCAGCACCCACCAATAAAATTCTTTATTTATGTCCACTCAACTGTCTTAAGGAATTTTTTAGAAAGGAAACAAAAGCAGCAGCCAATGCAAAGGGTTGCACGATCGAATTTCGGAGCACGAGGGAAGCACAAAGAGGAGCAGAAGGAGGGAAGAGAGAAAGTACGTAACGAATTGATTGATTGGGAGCACGAGATTCTTTTTGTTCGATTCAATCCTTCCGCGCCGCAACGGCCGCTCAGTCGCGTCGCCGTCGTCGCACCGCCGCGTCCTCGGCGGCCTCGTCCGGCTGCTCCAAGCGGAGCGGCTCGCCCGTCGAGTCCACGTACACGTCCCGCACCTTGCCGCCGCCCATGGCCACCGGTTTGGTCAACTGCAACGAGGGGAACAACATAAGAAGGATTGAAACAAGTGGATGAAACGAACCGACGAGTACTGGGCCCATTTGACCGAAAGCCACACGCAGCCCAGGGTCGTGACCAGCTGCAAGCGAGCGATCGATTAAATCGGGTAAATAATTGTTGTGGACGTACCAAAACAAGCACCCACGCGGTGATGAACATCACCTTCATTCGGGGCAGCTGGTGTCGACCAAACTTGACGCAAATCGCCAACTCCAGCAGGCAAACGGCCAGGTACACCCAGCACTGCATGCCGAGGCGTTTGATTTGCGGGTCCGTCACGTAGACGTAGTATTGCCTAAAGAAAGCAATGCAAGGAATAGAAGGAAGGGGTGGACGAACCGAATGGTGGGCGCCGAAATGCAGCCGATCAGGATGATGCGCCAGAAGACCACCGGATGGTTCGTGTCAACGGCGAAGACGTGCTTGAGGAAGAACGTGTTCAGCTCGCTGATCAACCAAATCATGATGAACGCGAAGAGGGCGGCCCAACGGCGCAACGCGAAGCTGTTGAACCAATCAACTTTGATCCACGATTCGGGCGTGAACTGGAGCACGGCGCGGCGGAACTGTCCGGTGCGCGATTGGATCATCCTGCACGAAATTTGAATAGAAAGAACTCAATAGACGAAAGGACGAACCGAATGGACTCCCAGTGGTACGTGCGCATCTCGAGGATGCGGCAGATCAACAGGCCGATCGTGATCCCAAGCCCGTTGCAGAGGATCACGTCCAAGAAGATCGCATCCCACCAGCACTCCTGGAAGTTGGGCAGCAGGTGCGCGAAGAAGACCTCAACGAAAATAATAGAAGGGAACGAATAGTCGAGGGATACCTCGGTCAACTCCCACGCAATGGAAATGTACCAGCAGATGATCCAGTGCCGAATGAGGAGCGCCTTCATGGCCCAGCCGAGGAAGTGCCCCACCGCGAAGATGTCCATGTAGCTCCAGATGCGGGCCAGTGACACGTCCGAGCAGTTCACTGCGTATTCCTGCCGAAAGAATGAATAAAATGGAGGAAGGAGTGCTCACCTTCTCGTCCAGCTCCTCGTTGCCCAGCCCCTTGGGGTCCAACCAGGTGAGGGCGGTCTTGACGTCGTCGAAGGATTGGAAGAGCGTGAACTGCAGGAGGAGGGCGTAGAGGACGGAAACGCCGAACACCACGCGCCAAATGATCGGATGGGGCCGAATGAACGGGCCGTTCGGGAATGCCATTGCGCTCACCACGAGGAACAACCCGCCCGACGCCTTCAGCCCGAAGTAGATGTTGTTCGCCGTCGGGGCATCGTCCCTAGAAACGAGTCAATGGATTGAATGGGTGAAAGCTCACAGATAGAAAGCGGTGTAGAAGAGGTAGTAGAGGAGGGCGGCGGCTAGCAACACGAGGACGGTGATCGTGTGCGGCCGGTACAGCGCCTCCAGCGTGATGTCGTGCACTCGGCGCTCGTTGACGTCGCGAAATCGCGTCCGCTCGACGTCCGTCATCGTTCGGCGGCGACTGAAACGAACGAAAGAATTTAGACGAGCAGCAGGGAATTTATTTTGAAATTATTTTCCGAGTGCACTCGTTTCGTTCGTTCGAAAACGAAAGAAAGGAATTAGACGAGCGGGAATCACGTGTCTGCCGGTCGCCCGCCCATGCCGGCCGATCAAACAACAACCGAACCGAACGAGAGCAGACGGACGAGCGGACGGAGCGGCTGATCGACGAGCGAAACATCCGCCCGCCGGTCCGCTCCTTCCCATCTTTCGTTCGGCGTAAACAACAACAAATTCCGTGCGAATCAACGAGCACTCGGTCGAAATCAACGAAAAGAAGCGAACGTACCCGCCGGAACGTCGGCGCTGCAGCGGCGAGCGGCCGGAAGTGCGCGAATTTCCGTCGTCCTCGCTGATCGTCCGCCCGTCGGCCCACTCGCCGTCGTCCGTCGCGTCGTCCTCGTCCGTGAAATCGGCGTCCTCGCCGCCCGAACCCACCGCCTCGAGCCGCTCGTTCACGTCCGCCATTCCGCACGGCGAGCTGAAGCGAAAGAAACGAGTGGAACGGCCCGAAAGAACGCGTGTTTTGATCCAAAAGATCCACCGGAAACTCGCGGCTTCCCCGCTCGCAAGACAGCAAGCAGCGGGCCGTCGGCCGGAGAGCACGAGCGAGCGGGAGACTCGGCACGTCTCCTTGTTGGGTCAACTCTTTCTCGCTTGGAGTTCAGGGCTTGACGTTGCGGCCGGAATTCGCGGATACTTGTGGTTTGTTGTGTTTTATAAGCAAGCCAGTGCATCTTCGCTGCCGATTGTTCTCGTTTCTTGAAATTCAGCCCCTTGTTCTTTACTGAACTCAAAATAAGAATTAGACTGTACCCATCAAATACACGCTTTTACTGGTTTCTTAAACGCAATCTGTGATTCTTTGTTAAATTATTCGTTCGTTCGTTCGTACAATAAACGAAGCAATGGGCATCAATGTGTGCTTCTTTTGTGCATCGATCGGCTACTGGCCGGGCCATTCGAGGGCACCTGCGAATGATCGAAAGAACTGAGAAGAAGTGGAATGTTTGAGGAACTTGCCCATGTTGACGGGTGACTCTTGGACGTCTAGCAGCCAGGCGATGAGTGGCGTGAGTGGAGCGCCCTTGTTCACAGCGACACTGTTCGCGCGGAGGTTGAAGTTGCCGGCGGCCTCGTTGACGAAGAACGGCTGCGCGGCTTGATTGCGGATGTCGATGGAGGGCGGCGCCTTGTCGTAGCCGGCTGCGGTCACAAAACCCGCGTGATAGACGAAGGTTTGATTGCCCCTGCAAGCAGCCATTCACGCATCACTTCCATCTTTGCGCTCACCATTGGAACGGCCGCGTACCGGTGGCATTGCGCTGGTGGTAGCCGTTGTGGTCGAAGATGCCGAACGTCTTCGCAAGGTCCGCCTGAGTGGCCGCCGTCACGCTCACTTGTCGCTCGACGTTGTTCGAGAAGAGGTTGTTGCGCACGCGAACGAGCGAGTTTTTCGTGGGCGACGTCGCCGAGACGACCAGCCCCTGCTTGTTGCCCACGAGATCGTTGTTGTAGACGAACGCCCCCGGACACGAGATGACGTGGATTCCAATCGCGTTGTTCACCGCAACATTGGAGGCCAACACGCTTTCGTTGGCTTCTTTGAACACAAAACCGGCGCGCGTGTTGCCTTTGGCGAAGTTTCGAACGACTCGCGCATCCACCTTGTTCGCCACGAGCAGCCCGTTGGCACGATTCGAATGGAAGGTGCTCGAATCGATGGTCAGCATGCCGAGCTGCGGGACGAACTCCGCAGCCGCCAGCAGGCACAACGCGCCCGTGCAAGCCGCGAAATTCGGCGCTCGTTGAAAGTTGAAGTTCACGGAGCTCTGCTGGAATATCACACCGCCTTCTCTGCAAATAACGGTGAGTGGAATCATTGAACAAACGGCCGTTCACTCCGTCACGTGAATTCCGCGCATTCCGTTGTTGCTGAACACGGTGGATCGAACGCCTTGCGAAAGGCCGTTCAACGTCAAGCCGTCGCCCGCATTTTGAACGAACGAACAAAAAGCGAAGTCAACGAAATCGCCGTTGGAAACCACCGCTCCGTGGTCCAAATGACTCCCGTAGTGCGCGAAACCGATGCCAACGAAGTACGTGAGACCCGCCGTCTCATTCAACGAAAGCGCTCTCTCCTGCACGCTCGCTTCGACGATGTGGCCGGTGGGGTCGCTGCCGATCACGAGCCGGCCGGCGGCGTTGTCCACAAAAAACGTGCCCGTCTTTACTCCGCTCTCCGCACCGACCTGCAATCAATCGAGTTGTATAGAAGGACGGAGTGCGTACTTGAGTCAACGGCTCGCCCCCGACGAACACCTGCTCCGGTCGACACTTGAAGCCGGTGTTGTCCAGCTGCTTGCAACCGGCATCCGGCTGATAGGTGGCGAACGGGTTGCTCCACGCGGCCGCCCAGTTGGCGCCCCGCTTCGCCCATCCGCGGACCACCACGGAGCCGAGCAGATACACTTGCTCGTGAGGGAACGGTTGGATGAACACTCTCTTTGTGACTTGGTCGAGAGAGAAGTTGTAGTAGAGGCCAGCGCGCAAGACGATGGTGGCGAGCTCCTCCTCCTTTTCCACCACCCGCTCGAGAGCCGTCTGGAGGTTGCGAAGCGGAGCGGCTTGGGTGCCCGGATTCGCGTCGCTTCCGTTCAGAGCGACAAAGAGCGCGTCCGACGGAGGCTTGTAGTTGGTGTCCGGCACGGGGAAGCGCGTCAGATTGAACGAATGGGCGAGCGGGAGCAGGAGAAGCAGGCAGAAGGCGATCATCTTGGGTGGAAGGCTGAGCGGACTGAATGCTTTGCACCGCCGTCTGCCGGCTTTTATGCTGCCTTGTGGACGCGTTGAACGAGAAGTTTCCTTATCGGGAGTCGTCGTTTTCGACTGGCGAACGGGTTTTCCGTGTGTTTTGGCGGAATTGCGATTACGCGGGCGCTTAGGTTGAAAGGCGAACAACCGGGGGGACGTCGAAAAGTGTCTTCCGTATTGTTGGCTTATGATAATCAGGGATCAACGGGTTTCAACGGGCCCGGACCTGTTTTTTGCTCCGTTTTGCTCCGATCACACGCACGATCACACGTTTAATCGGATCGAAGCGGCGTCGCTCGTCGCCCACTCCCTGTCCAAATGCACACGAACGCTGGTTGTTGCAAAGCTGCTCGCGAACTTGCGGGTAATCGAGATGTTTGCTGCAAGAAGCGAGCAAGTTTGACTCCCCGCTTCAACAGGTTCGTGTGGCCCAAAACAATAGGCAATCGCCCCACAATGAGAGGACGAATCAACGTAAACAAGAAAGAATAATCATCGCTTCCGCCCCGATTCTTTCCGCTTTTTCATCCGAACGAAAAACGAAAGAAAGCCGTGAATCAGGCGCCCAATTCCCCCTCTTCGCCGAAAAGAAAGGCCGTTCTTGTGCGAGGAATTCACGAAATCTACGATTGAAGAGGAAGGGATTATCGGTCGTGTATCAAAGCTGCATTTCGAAGATGCTCTTTCTGTTCTTCTTCTTTCTGTCGTTCCTCTTGGTCCACTCCAAGGAGCCGAACATTACCTGTTGGATAAATGGACCGCGAGTTAACTTCGGCAACTGCACGGCCTGCACCTTCCGCCAAATCGGCGAACATCGGGTGTCGTGAGTGCTTTTTACTCAATTCTATGCTTTAACGCTTCCTTCAGCTTCGGGTGCTCGGAGGAGAAAGTGCAGCAAAACGGAGCGGAGCTCTTTTGCAAGTTCGACGTGTTGCCCACCGAAAAGGGAGTGATCTCGAAAGATTGCTGGTGCTGGACCAACTACTGCAACACAAAGGACTTCAACGCGACCACTCCCGCACCTTCTGGTCAGAGCGGGCAGTTCGCAGAACACTCAATCGTTCCTCTTTTCCTTCTGTCTTTCGTTTGTTTGATTGCAGTGAATAAACTGATTTGAAGCGTTTGGAATCGAAGGGGAGCTTCTAATTGTCGGTTGAAACAAGGACGATAAAAGCTGCAAATGCGCCTCTGTTCGTCCATTGCCTTGTTCTTCCTTTCAACGGCTTCAGTGAACCTGTGGCCCAACGCTCCGATCAGAAAACACTCTACATTCGCCTTTTACAAACTTTCGACCAAGAAATGCCCGTTTTAAGGCTGTTCGAGCACAGCGCAGACAACAAGTCGGTTTATTCAATTTTGATTAAAAACAAGAGAGAATTCGAAGTGGACGTCGTCGAAGCGCAACGTCCAAACTTTGTGAGGTTTTCTGCCCGGAACCTGCCGTTCGGGGCCCGTCACACGGTCGTCTTCTTGCGGAGAGCACTGCTGTTCGGCGAAGAACTCGTTGGCCACCGACATCACTCGCTTGTGCGCCTCCTGAACTCAAAAAATGTTTGAAGATCCTCAAGACGAGTTACTCACAGCGTTTGTCTCGGCATTTGGCAACACAATCGGAGCGTGTACGTGAAGGTTCGAGAAGCCCGCTTCGATTGCGAAGCCGGCGGGCCGGAAGCACCAATTGACAAGAAGCAGCAACAATCTCTTGAGAGACGCTCGTTTTTCCTATAACTGGGGGATGAACGTCAATAAGAAGGCACACTCACTTCACAGTCCTTGAAATGGAATGTCGGAAAGACGATTCCGATTGTCAGCTTGTTGTTTAACGATCGGAGGTTCGAGAAAGCCGAACGGAGCTTTTGAGTTCGTTCTTTGATCCAGCCGAAGATGTCGCGCGGATTCGGATTGCTCGTTTCCATTGTATGAAAGTAGTGAAAGTTGATCCTCAGTTTCTCCACAACATCGTTCGGTTTCAAGCTAAAAGCGCGCTCTGCAGTTTCTTGTCGCCCACTTACGGGCCGTGCGCGGCGAGCGCCAGCAGGACGACGTCGTTGATCATCAGTTTACGCGCAGGCGCTCGGAAGAATGGAGCAAGATCTGCAGAAGGCAATTGATCGTTTCTGGTGGATGTTGGAAGAACTCACAGAGCTGCTCGCTTGAGGGCGGTTTGATTTTCGCCCATCGAACACTTGTCGCCTGCGGTTTGTAGAAGAGAAGAAAGTGGGAATGGTAGGACGAAAAGAGACCGACGATTTTGGGCGGCAGGAAGTCTCGCAGGAGGCTCACCATCAACGAGGATTTGTGCGTTCCTTGGATTTGGATTTGAATTCCTTCCAAACGTTCGAATTCTAAACAGAGCGATGATACCGAGAAGAAGAACGCAGCCACTTGCCATCTACCGGCGACAAAACATCTGCCCAAGAGCGGAGTGCTTCGAAAGTTGGGTTGCTGGACGTGATTCGCAAAGACAAGCGACGAACTTGCGTTCGGCCCAGCAGCAGAAGGCGCTTGAGTGAACCAATGCTCGCATTTGGGTTCCGAAGTCGAAGATTGAGCCCTCTTTTTGATGCGCATTCAAGGGTGGCCGCGCAGCACAGCACGAGCTCCGGCAATCCGTCCGCTTCCTGCTTTTTGGTGGGCGTGAAGAAGACGGTGGAGAATGCGCGACAGCAGAAGAACATGCGAAGAGTGCGCAGGCGGAGGACAGCGCGTGCTTGAATGAAATTCGCAACAAGTGCTTGCTCGTTGTGGGGCTGGGCAACGCTCAACGCCTGCACCATCAGTGCGCGGCGAACGTCCGCCTTCATCTTCGGCTTGGGCCTCAGTTGAAGCTGCTGGTCGTCCTTTATTCCTTCCGGCATCTGCTCGGCGTTCATCGGTAGTCTGAAACAAGAGCAAGCGTTAGCGAAGGAAAGCGGCAGTGGGCAGCAAGGGAGGAGGCGAGCGAGTGGTCTGCGCTACCGCTCATTCGACCACGTGGCTGGACGCCGCTGATTGCGTTCGAACCCAAGCCGCGTGCACTTCCGACCTTTCCAACGCCCGGTCGCTCTCCACATGCTTGAGAGCGGGCTTGCATGAGCAGTGGCATGACCCGCCGACCTCCGATCTGTTGCGGCCGATGAGCGACCTTCCGGCCAACACTCCCCGTCGTTCTTCGTTCCTCACTCTACCCTGTAGTTTGTATTCGGGTGCCGACGGAGAACGCGGACGGGAAGAGAGGAAGGACCGCCCCCTTGCCCGGACGCGCCGCCGGCAACCGAAGCGGCAGTCCCGTCCGGAGCGGAGCTCCGGGACGGCGGCTCGCCGGCTGTGGTTCCTCAATAAACACTCGCCTTACGGTCGTCCATCGGTAGAACTGACGTGTACTAATAACCGACGACTACACTCCACTTTACCACCTACAGATCTCGCAACAGTCCAAAGTTCGCCCGGTGACCGATCGACCACGCAGTGGTGCCTGTACAAGGCGCGTAGTTCGTTTGCACGCTCGATTTTCGTGCAAAGCCTGACGGCGGAAAGAAATCCAGTTTCGTATCAGAAAGCGGCTGAAAGCACAAACGGCTCAATTTCCCGTTATTCTTTGTTCTTTCAGGCGTCATGGAGTCGGCGGATTGTTGCCCGAGGAAACAAAAAGCGAACGCCGTCGACGAAGCAGAAGCAACCAATTCGAAAATCCCGCGAACGACCCACAAGACGCCGCCGCAAATGAAGGCGGACGTTCGTCGCGCGTTCATGAGGCACGCGTTGAGTGCCAAGATGGAGGAGAACAACCTGTTGAATGGTCCGAATTTCCTGCAAGCACGCGCTTCTCTCCGCCTCCGCACACTCCGCTTCTTCTTTTGCTGCCGTTCGTTCTCGACCGCCTTCTTCACGCCCAGCGAGAAGCGAGGAGAAGGCGGACGGCCGCGCATTTTCCTGCAGAAAAAGATGGCGATCGAGAGCGCATCGCACGGAGCTCTCAAGCTGGTGCTCTTACGCGACAATGCGAGCGTCGAGTCGCTCCAGCGATTCCTGCGACTGCAACGGACGGAAGTGCGGGAGTTGGGCGTGCGGGCGAGTGGCGACCCGCCGCTCTTTATCGAAACAATCCGCGAGTGGGCCGAGACCCTGTCGTTGTTGAATGGTGAGCTCTCGGGATGCTTCCGCAGTTTATTTTACTTTAGACATGCCGCAATTGGAGTCGCTTACGGTCGACATTCGCCGCGCTCGCAAATCGCCGCTGATCGTCCACGTGCTGCGGGAGTTCTTGCCGCCGAAGATCAGGCACTTCTCTTCGTCGCGTCCTTACGATTTCCTCCACCTCGCCTGCCGCTTCCTCTCGGGGTGGCCGAAGCGGCGACTTTCAAGCGCTACAACGAGATCCCCTTCGTCTGTCAAGCCTTGAATCAATCGGTACACCCGCGTCTTTAGATTTCCCCGTCTTCTTTCGCACGCGTGCCCGTCGGCTGGCCGTTCGGCAAAGTGTACCGCAGATGGCAGCGAGTCGACCGTTCGTTTAAATGCGCCCTTCAAGTGATCACCCGTTCGTTAAGTTTTGGAACGAACGAGCACGTCCAACAAGTGACCGTCGACCTTCGCTTCATCAAAGTCCAACCGAACTCGCTTTCCACCACGGAGATCGCCAATCCGCTGTTGAACGACGAAGACGGCGAGGAGTTTCGCGCCGCTTTCCGAAATTTCCGCTCGTTGAACGCCGAATTCGCTCTCCGAGTGATCATGCCGGAAATCGAGCTCGAAAAGTTTGCAGTGAGTTGTTGTGCATGCCCTCCTTTACTGAACTAAAGGAACGAACTTCCCGCTCTTTATTCGCGCCTTCGGCCTCGAGTGGCTGCTGCTCTACCTGCTCGATTGATCGCGAAAGCTTGCCGCCCACGCAGAAGAAGCGGAGATTCGGCGCGGCCAAATTCGAACGGCGATCCACGTGCCGAATCCACTCAAGAAGGTCGTTCGTTCCCACCGCCCATTCGCTTCTTCATTCTTGGTTTAGGAGGAGTTCGAACGAACGTTGGCGGCAGCCACTTTTCTTTACGACGACGATCCGGAGTTCACGCGCGAAAGCGAGCACTTCGACGCCGAGACGAAGGAAGAGTTCGAGCAAAACGGTAAAACGATCGTTGGCCTCTGGGCGAAGCGAGTCGGCGATCTAGAGCTGTGCTTTGTGTTCGTGCATGGTCGGCCGTGAATAAACTCTTGGGTTTGCGCGTGGGTTGAACACGGTGAGAGCTGTATGCTCAACTGCCCGCAAGTGTTAGAACGACGGGGAAACTTTGTGAAACCAAAACCTCACGCCCGCCTTACGCCAGCGCAGAACTGCGTGCTTTCGACGAGTTTTTGTGCAAAAACATTTGACTTGAACGTCACGTTCACGGCGTTGCCTTACGAGTTCTCGCTCTTCACTCGCGCACCCATCAGTTTGCTCGGTGATTCGAGAGAAACGTCCACTCCGCAAATTTTTTCACAATAATGCATTCTTTTGCAACCTTGAACACATTGGTTTATTCACTTCTGATCGCAAACAAAAACACAATCGAAATGAACGTCTTCGGTACGCGAAATCCACACGCGAACGACCTCTCGACCGGGCATCTCGCGGGCAATGCGGGAGACTTCTTGCGCGTCTTCCATCTTGTCGAACGGTTGGTCGGCAAAGTAGTCGTTCGCAGCGGACAGCAATCGTTGGTGGGCGGCCTAAACGAGCGGTGGGTGAGTGCGGAGAGGAGTGAACGTACGGAAGCTGTGCGGGGATCGGGCAACACGAGCACCTCACGGATCCGCAGCTTCAAAAAGCCCGCTTCGGCCGCAAAGCCGACGAGTTGGAAGCCGCGGGCGGTCGCGTTCATCAACAACTCGTAAAACTTCCGCGTGTTCTCCTAAACACCAATGATTCGAGTGAGAATGCCTACAAAAAAGCTTACGGCAAAAGCCTCAAGCGGAACGCTGGGAAAGACGAGCTGAAGAGCGAACTTGTCGTTCAACGAGCGGAGGTTCTTGAAGGCCGCGCGCAGTTCGACCGCTTTAAGTTCGCTCCAGCCGAGATCATTCAACGAAGCAAATGAGGCCGACGCCCGATAGTCATCCGTCGTGAGCACCACGCGCAAGTGTTCCAGGACTTCGTTTCGTTCGAAGCTGAAGAAGAATTAGTCCTAAACGAATGCTCGAGAACTTGCCGTCCGTGAGCGACGAATGCGGGCACGCAATCGTTGATCTCCAGGGCACTAGCCGGCGTGCGGAAGAGCGGAACGAGGTCTGCAGAAAGATATTGATCATTGCGCTTAAAGAAAAGAACCTACAAGGCTGCTCGTCGGAACGAAGCTGAATTTGTGCTCCACCGGGACTCGTCAGCAACTTCTGAACCGAAAGGAAGTCGTGGGCACAATTCGAGTAGAAGAGCGCGATCTTCGGCGGCAGGACATCCCGCAGCAAGTGGACGATCCCCGACGATTTGTGGCTCCGTTTGATCGCGACCTGGACGGACTTCAGATGGTCCACTTCTGAACCGATAATTAACGAAGGAAAGACGATTAAACTCACGTTTCAGCGATGAAAGGATTCCAAACCAGATGCGGAGGCCTTCGGCAGTCGGCTGTGCCTCGGACGAGATGGACATGATCAGCTTCCGCAATTCCTTTCGCCCCAGCAGAAAAATCCGTCGTATTGAGTCAACGGTCGCGTTCATGGCGTCCAGCAGCCAAAACCGCGGTTTGGAGACAACGGAGCTCAAGGCGACAGATCTGTCGTCGAGGATAAGCACAGACGCCCGTATGCTCGTTTGTTTCTCGCTCGAAGTGAAGAAGACGGTAGGGAAGGCGCGGCAACAGAAGAACATCCGCAGCGTGCGCAGGCGGAAAGCCGTGCGAACGTTAGCGATGTTCGCCGCATTTTCCGGTACGTTGTGCGGCAAGTCGGCGCTCAATGCCTGCGCCTGCAGCATCAGTGCGCGACGAACGTCCGCCTTCATCTTCGGCAGGGGCTTTGGCAACGACGCGGGCTCCTTTTCGTCCCGGAGCTTCGGCTTCTTGCTCTTCGGATCGGCCATCGGCTCTGCTTTCCGCTTGAGCTCGCGGCGGGTCATCGAGCGCGTCTTGCGGGCGGACATCTTCTGAAAAAGAACAGGGATTACAATCGAAGAAGGAGCAAACGAACGGCAGAAAGAAGAGTCGTTTGCAGCGAATGAGAGCAATGGATCTTCGCGCGTTCAGCGGTCACTACTTTGCTTTTATGCTTCGCTGGATCGCCGCAAAGCAGGGCGCTGTGGGAAAATGTGAGAAGCGCGCAACGCGTGTTCCCGCGAATGCAATCAGGGAGCGGCGACCAAAAAGCGATTGATGGCGCGGTCAAGGGTTCCCATGGGCTGGCAGAAAGGGGTCAGCTTTGACCGTTGAAAATAACTCACTTTCAAAGTCAAGTTTTCGACGCAACGAGCAACTGCCGAGAGCACGCCCACGATTGATTCGTTCTGCCAGTTTTCGCGATCCTAGCTGAAGGAATATGTTTATTGTGCTCCGGATTGCTTGCGTTATAAAGACGAGTCGTTGTACAAGAGCATAAAATGCCAAGAAGCGGTGGAGTCACTTGTGTCCACCGTTCTTCCATTCGAAACGAAAAGCGTCGACGAACAGGTCGCTGCAAATCTTCTCTCCTGCACGATCAAAGAAGTTCTTTCTTGGGTCCTCCACAAGCGACTGTTAAGCGTAAACAACGCAAAACAAAGGCATACATGCTTACGTTGGGCTTATGAACGAGGGCTCAATGACTCACTCCTGCCTTCGAAGAAACGAGGTTGTTGCCATTGGATCGCGCGTGCACATCTGCGGCTCGTTTTCAACGAAAACGGGAGTGGAAAAGCGATTTGCGCGGCCGTTTGAATTGCCCTCGCAAAGGAGGGAATGCGACGAGCGGCCGGCCGACCCCATCGCCGGCCAAAAGGAAGCGACGGCCGTCTGCCGCCCAAGCGAACGTTTTTTTCCGTCGTCTCCGCGTTGGAGCTGAGGGAGGACGCCGCTTTTTCTTCTTCGTTCGTTCATTTTGATTACAGGGCGACCAGCAGGATCGGTTGGTTGCAAGCGGCTGGTGCCCGCAATGACGCCCACCACGCGCTCCAAAACGAACGGCGGCCGGCCTTTGCAAACCGCTGCGTCTGCCGACCGTCAACCAAACAGCAGCCGGAGAAAGGTGAGGATTCCATCGATTGGCTCGCCGATTTCATCCGTTCGATTGCGGGCGGTCTTGTGTGCCCACTGTGGGGCGGCATTCCCGCGGGCGCGCGATCGGAACCGGCACGAGCGGCAAGTGCACGCCTACTTCCGGCACACCTACCGTTGGAAGCATTGGCAGCGTTTGGGTCAGACGACGAACGTGAGTCCACTCGTTGTCCAACGTTTGATTTCCGGCGGATTTTAGTCGAGCAACGGACAAAACGGACAGGTGAGCGCCCATTGGTTTCGTTGCACTGCTTTCTCGTTTTTCTCTAGTGGAAATGCCCGCACTGCAAGTTGCGCTATCCGCCGCACTGCCGAGCCGCTCATCTGCGCACTCACTCCGTCATCACGGGACATCAGTGCCTGCTGTGCACGTGCCGCTTTGGACGAAAGCAAACTCGTGATTCGCACGAGCGAACAAAGCACAACTACGACCGCTTCCGAGACGAGCAGGACGGACAACAAGAAACGAGCGAGACGGCTGTCAATAGTACGTGCAAGAAAGTCGGTTTCCACTAGCTGATTACCGTTTTTCACTCCTAATTTTAGGTTCCTTGTCGACACGGCGGTGTCGCGTACCCGTCCACGGTATTGTGGCGCCACGAGCACACTCATTCGCGGGCTTCCGGCCACAAATGTAATGTGTGCGACTCGTTTTATGCGCAGGGCTCCAAACGCGACCGCCACGAACGCACGATCCACGGCTACGATCGATACGCGGAGGAAGTGGTCGGCGAGCAAGCCGCAATCGAGATGAGCCGCTAGTCACTTCTTCCGCCAGTTTTCCTTTTGCAGCCACCCGGCAGAGATCCCGAGCAAACGAGCGAGAAGTCAAGCGACGAGTCGATCGATCAGGCCGCGCGTGAACCCAAACAGTCGCCCACTTCCACAGCAAAACGATCGAAGCGAGGCGGCGGGGTACGTTGTTCGATCCTCTCAACCATCTCATCTCTTTCATTTTCTCTCCAGAACTGCAAGAAGTGCGGAATTCGCTCGCACTGGTGGGTCGAAAGCACGCAGCAACCCACGCCCACAGCGACCGCCACTTCCTCTGTTCGGTATGCGGGAGCGGCTTCGGAGATGCGGAGAAGAGACGACTGCACGAGCTCCACATCCACAACTTCGAGCGGGACGCGGCCGAGCGGCAGACGAAAGGAGCGGTCGAAATCTCGGAGGCAAGGGCCCACTACCTTCTTCTCTTACCACACTCTTCGCATTTACAGGAGCACTTCGATCGGCTCCGCAATCTGACCACGAACTTCACCCTCGTTCAATCGCGAGCCTTCCCGAGCAAGCCGAACTCCTCGAACGCTCGTCCGACCGCCCGCGACTTGCGGCAAGCGGCGCGCAATCGGAAGAAGGCGACAGACGAGCGCATCGAACGGCTGCTCCTGCTCGACCCGAAGATCGAAGACGCGCTCACCGAAGAGGAGATGCGGGCGGTCATCGAGGCCGAAGCGGACGATCAACGGCGAGCCGATGAGGCCAGCGACGAATCGGAGGACGACGGGGAGGAGATCGCCGTCAAGCTCGAGTGATTCGAGTTCTGTTCAGTTGTTTTGTTAGTTGTTCGAGTAAACGTTGATTGATTGGAGCGAAAGGCGGTCACAGCTGGACGTAAACGAGAATGGAAGTGATCGTGGGCAAGGGAACAATTACAAGAGTAATGATCTCCTCAATGAGCAAACAAACGAACAGAAAAAAAGTATAAAGTGATGCCGTTTTCAAGCAAACGCATTTAGCGTGTTTATTCTCAAATCGTAGCGACGAACAACGGTGGAAAAGACAAGAGAGAGCTTATTCGAGACGACAGACGGGGATGGGCTCCATGCCTTCGTGGGCGCTAGGAAAGAACTTCTTCTGCAGGACGGCGCCCGACGTCTCGCTGCTCGTGCCCTTCCCCTTGGCTTTTTGGGCTGCCTCCACGAGCTCGCGGATCACTTCCTCCACGTGGACGCCCTCGTGCAGCTTCCGCACGGCGACGAAAGCCTGGCGTAACAGCGAATCCGCGTTTCTGAAAGCAGAACGAACAAGTGCGTGGGCACGCGCAAACGTACCGGAACATCTGCCGCTCGACTTTGAAGCGTTCAAGTGGAACAAAATAGCGAAAAGTTCCTTGTTTCGTTTTTGATTTAACAACCACCACTCCGTCTTGTTGTCCGTCGGTTGGATTCACGATAGCGAAGACGCCATCGACGTCTTTCCCGTTAACGGCAACGCTCTCCCACGTCTTCTCGCGCAAATTGCAGCGGAAAAGGCGTGCAGCTTCCGACGAAGAGCCGTCTTCATTGCGGGTTTCCGCGTAGAAGGTTCGCAGAAATGGATAAAAACGAACCTGTAACACACACACGAGCAGAGTAGTGCAAACGAACCGAAAGGACGTACTTTTGAGCCAATCTCCGCACCGCCCAGCTTCTCCTTCGTCCACTTTTTCAGTTGAAGCGAGTAGACGTGGAAAGTCTTCGGATCCTGCTCGTAGATCACGTGCATCTCTCCTCCGTCTTCGCTTATTTGGGCCGAATAGCTGCAGGAATGATCGACAGGATGCCCGAGCGTGTAGTCCACGATCGCTTCGGCCTTGTCGACGTCCACGCGGAGGAACACGAAGTCGTCGGTTCCTTCGAACACCAATCGCTTCAGGCCCAACTCGTGGCCGCTGATCTCTGTCATGACAAAAGAGGAGCAATCGCCGCTCGTTGCACGGTGAAGAAGAACTCGATCGTAGTGGTCGGCGTCGACATTCAAGCGTAACAAAAGCAATTCGTCGCCGTCGTTACGGTTTTGATCGAACGCCACGGCGAGAATCGTCGACGAATTCAAGACCGCAAAGCCGCCGATTTCGTGACCAGGACTCCATTTGGCGCGAGGCTTCAAGAGTCTGAAAACGGATGCTCGTAAAAAGTCAGAAAGATGCAAGAACTTGCTTTCGCGTGTTCCGCAAGGTGTCCACCAGAAGAAAATCGTTCGTCTTAGTGAAGAAGTACAAGTAACGACCGTCCGCTGACGACGTGTACGTTTCCAAGTTCTTCAAATACGCGAACATAAAGGTAGAAATTGAAGCACGGAACAAACCCCACAGTTCTCGTAGACGATCGAGTTTCCCAACGGCTTCGTTTCACCTGCCATTAGCTTCTGTTGCTTTGCAGCCAACCGAGAAGAACGACGGCCAAGCGGACGGCAGACGGCCGTCTTCCAGAACTCCGGGCAGCCGCACATGTCCGTGGAAGACAGCTGCACGATCGGCGACGTTGCGGCGTTCGCCTTCCGCTTGCGACTGTCACACTGACGACTCGAATCGGCCATGGTTTGACTGAAAAGTAGCGAAATTAAGAAAAGAAATTGCTTGAAAACAACGCACGAAATTCACCCGCAAACCGGTAGGAAGCGGACCAGACACGAGTAATTTTTCCCTCGTTTTCTGCATTCCCCCACAAAGAGTTTAAAGTCCGCAGAACGCGGCGGCTGGCTGGCAGAAGGTAAGGGGAGCGAATGAACCAAAGCGAGAGAGATGGAAGGGGTAGACGCGCACGAGTCGCTTGACCGCCATACGAGAGGCCTTTCTTTGAAATCGTTCTGTGGGTCACTGCTTGTGGCTGGGAACGAACCTGCGGTTTGAGGGCGAGCTACAGGTCAAATGCGAGTGCAGTCGAATCCCTCGTGCTACGAAAACAAATGAAGAGCCTTTCGACCTTTAGTTTCGCTCGACGGTGAACAAAACGCTCTTGTTTACTCCAACATTCGCTGACCGTCCGTGTGCCGCGATCCAGCAAAGACGTTTCGATCTGAATCGGCATGCACGCGTTCACTAGCCTCGAAGAAAGCAGCAATGCTGAACAGCAAATCAAGCATTGATGTCATTTCTGTCGTGCTTCTCCAAACTTCGAGACGCGACCACATTGAACGCGAATCGGACCGAAATTAGAAGCCCGAAGTGCGTCATTCGTCGCTTCGATCAACAAGTGGGCGTTTCGACGAACCGCTGCCGTTTGCCGGTCGTGTCGCCGGCTTGTTCGCTCGCTTGTGAACACCAGCGGCGGACAAGACGGCCGGCAGCTGGGCACACGCAAACGGCGGACTTCCGCTCGTTCATTCGTGCTGCAAGCGGGGTGAACGACGGCGCCAATCGGCGAAATCCGTCGGCCGTTCGCTCCGTGGCCGGCCGGTCGGCCGGCTGCGCAAACGAGGCGGCCGCTCCTCCCGCCGCCCGTTCGGCTCAAAAGGCGGCGGGTCGGCCGATCGTTCGATTAATTCGGCCGCACTCGTCGACTCGACGCGATTCGCAACGAAATGAAGTCACTTCTGCTCGCCGCCTCGATCGCCCTCGTCTGTTCGCTCGTCGCCGCCCGCGGCGCCCTCAAAATCCAACTGCGGCAGGAAGCGAAGCCCAAAACGAGTGAGTTCCATTGGATTCTTTTGTGCTGCAAGGCGGGGGAAAAGGACGTTTCTGCGGACTATGGCGGTGAGGAGATCTCCGAAGAAATCTTCCGGTTGCCCACTTTGCCAAGCGGGCACAACGGAGAGCGGAAAAAAGAAGAGGAGAGGGCGGCGAATGGACCAACTGTTCACCGCAAATGCGAAAGAAAGATAAGAGCGCTCAATATGTGCAGTCCTTCCTTTCATCGACTTTGTTCCCCTCCGCACTCACCGCATTCGTTTGTTGCAGATTCGAATGGCCTCCTGTTGAGCGACGTCGTCGGTGCCCACTTGGTCAACACTCACGACGTCATCTACCAAGGTTCCTTCTACGCATCTCCCTCTCTTCAATCGCTTGTTTGCAGGAATCGTGACGGTCAATGGCCAGAAATTCGCCGTCGTCTTCGACACGGGTACTCGCTTTCCGTCTTCTTTTCCCTCGCTCATTCCGTCGTTCAGGCTCGGACATCCTGTGGGTGCCCGGCAAGAACTGCACCAGCTCCGGTCCGCACGCCACCGAGTGCGCCAGCGGCAAGAATCTTTTTGACGGCTCCAACGGCAATCGGTTGGGCCAATCGGCGACCGTCAGCTTCCGCATTGACTACGGCGTACCTCCATCGCTTCTACTCACTCACCTCATCCCTCTTCGTTGCAGACGGGAATGGCAGCCGGCAAGTGGGTTCGAGCGACTCTCGGGGTGAGTTCCCTCTCCTTCCTTCCACTCACTCCTTCGGCTTCAGCTGGGCGACCCGGAAGCCGGCAATCAGATCGTGATGCAGGACGTGGACGTCGGAGTGGCCGACCGGATGGAGTACATCGACAAGGGCGTCTTCGGCCTCTCGCTTCAAGGTACCCTCCACTCTTCTCTCCATTCATTTCGTGTGTTCAGAGCCGAGCGGCCGGAAGCCGATGTTCATCCAAGCGTACGAGAAGCAGCAGTTCGACGAGCCCATCTTCACCGCTTTCCTCAAGAGTTTGTGCTTTGAGTAGGGGGATTTAATCGATCGATGGTCCTTTGTAGAGTGCAACGGTCCGTGTGCTGACGGTTCGCTCCCCTCCTCTCTCTCAGCTCTCATCGATCGATTGGATTGCAGGCGGCGTGATCACGCTGGGCGGCTTCGACAAGGAGAATTGCGAGTCGATCGTCGACTACGTGCCGGTCGGGAACTTCGGCCCGCTGTGGCAGTTTCCGGCCACGGGCGTGCACGTGAACGGGCAACTCGTGAAGCAGGGCTACATTTCGTCGATCGTCGACACGGGCACCTCGTACATCGAGTTTCCGCACTCGATCATCGACTCCGTTGTTGGGAAGCTGGGCGCCGTGAAAACCGGGCAGTTCTACACCGTCCCCTGCGATGCGAAGGTCGACCTGAAGCTCACGATCGCGGGCAACGAGTACACGATCAACGAGCAGCAGCTCGTCCTCAACCAGGGCTGGGGATCGAAGTGCGTCGTTGCGGTGCGGGATGCCGGCGACGAGATGATGATCCTCGGCGATCCGTTCTTCCGCTCCTACTGCACCGTCTTCGACGTGAAGAAGCGGCAGGTGGGATTTGCCAAACCGAAAGCCCAGTGATTCCACCGATAATTCGCCCTAATGAGCACACTAATCGAAACACACGAGTAATCGTTCGTAATTCCGCTGCAATAAACCGATAGCCAGTGTTTCCCCTTGGACTGATAGTGGGTTCATTGGAAGCCAATTGACGCCAATCACGCCTGTCTCTCTCGCTCCTTCAGAAAACAAGAGGGTGCGCACTGACAAACGCCAGAATCGGCGACATTCGAAGAGAATCTCCGGCCAAACGACAACACTAATTTATTAACCAACAATAAAACTTTTCCAACAGCAACAAACAGTTCAAAGCAGCGAACAATCCAACAACCCGTCGAGGGCTAAACGATCTTGAAGACGGTCCCGTTCCCGCTCTCCACCAGTCGGTTGTCCCGCGCCGTCTTCTCTGCAACACAAAGAGATAAACGGAAGGAAGAACATGAGGAAGACTGACTGTCGACATCGCTCGCAACGATCAGGACGGAGTCCGCCTTCAGCGACGGGATCAAGTCGGCGGTGAGCTCGGCGAACGTCGTGTGTCGACTCGCTTCGATCAGCAAGGCGGCGGCCATCTCTTCGGCCTCGGGTTTCGCGAACGTTAGAACGAAGGACTCGCGATCGCATTTGCGCGGCGCCTCGAAGCGGAGCATCGACGAGGTGACCAGCGGGCGGCCCAACTCGGGAACCTCGACGATCTCCTCCGCCGCGTGGCGAACGAAGAGCGCTTGGCATTCGGCGGCCGTCAACCACAGGTCGATGGGGAGCGTTCCGTACTTCTTCGACAGCTGAACGAAGGGAATGAAAGGAGGAAAGAAAGGAGGGGACTTGCCAATTGGTAGTCGTAGTAGATGACGCGCGGCCGCCGGAGCAACTCGCCCATCAGCGTGAGCATCGACTGGAGGCGAGCGGCGGGAGTGGTGAACGGATGGAAGACGTTCGTGACCTCGACGCCCGTCTCCTCAGCCGCCACCGGAGTCAAACCGCCGGAGAAGAACCGCTGGCGAGGTTGGACGGCGAGCGGAGGCGCCTCCGCCTGCCCGCCGTCGTCCTGCACCTCCTGCTTCACTTCGACCTTCGGCTTCTTGAGTTCGGCGGCCACCTTCGCCGCTTCTTTCGCCGCCTTTCGTTTGGCTTTACGCTGGAAGAAGGCGAGTGAAATGCGAGGCAATGGAAGCAGAGAACGAACCTCCGCCTTCGATTCGACCTCCGTTTCCGGCTCCGTTTTGATCGGGCGGAGCGGCGGTTCCTCAACGGCAAGCGGCTCTTCATCGACCGGCGCCTCCTCGACGGCCGGAGGTTCTTGAACGGCGAGCGGCATCTGAATTCAACCACAAAAGCCACTAAACCATCGAGCAAGTGGGACAAACCGCTTCATCCTCGTCCTCGGTCGGCGATTCCGCCGCCGCCTGCTGCTCGCGGATTCGCTGCTTCGCGAGTCGCTCCGCTTCGGCCTCCAACTCCGCCTTGTGCGCCTCGTCGAAGTGTTGATCGACGAGGCGGTGCGAATCGAAGCTCTCCGCGCAGTGGGCGCAGTGGAACTGAACGGCGGGGATGAACAGAAATCCTTCGGTTTGAACTCACGCCCTTGTCGAGGCCGCCAACGATCAACGGAGCGGCGGGATCGACCGCCGGATGGACGGAACGCACGTGTTCGTCGCGTTCTTGAATGCGAGTGGAGCGGAAATCGCAGTGCGTGCACAAGAAGACCATCGCGCGACGCCCCAACCGGCCGGCGTGCAGCAGGCGCACGTGTTCGAGCATTCGGTGCTTCACGACCTTCAGTTTGCACACGCGACAGGCTTTCTGCAATTCCACGAATAAGAAAGGAGTGAACGAAAGGACGAACCATGTGCGATGGGGGGATCGCCGACTGGATCACGGCGGGGCCGGAGCGTTTTGCGGCGAGCGCCGGCCGGTACCCGTACTGCTGCTCGTAGTCGGCGAGGAAGGTGCCGCCGATGCGGTGGTGGATGAACGTCGCGTTCGGATGCTCGATGGCGCAGTGCTTCATCAGCAGCGCGTACCGCCGGTCCGCTTTCGGGCATTCCGGGCAGTGGAACTGAACGACGGAGGATTTACAAGAATTCGATGGGATTCACAGGAACATTCAAGGGGATTCACAAGAGAAGATTCAAGGGTATTCACGAGAGGAATGCGAGGGGATTCACGAGATGAATGTGGGGAACGTACGAGAGTCGCCGCCGAGTACGTGCCGCTCAACGCCTCCGGGTCGACGCCCGCGTGTTCGGCGACGATGTGGGCATCCCGCTGCTGCGGATCGCGCGAACGGAACGCGCACTTGGGGCACTCGAAGATGACGCCGCTTGGGACGGTGCGGTGGCCCAAGTGTTTCTGCGCCACGTGCGCGTCCAACGGGCCGAAGTACTCGGTGGACTTGCAGTATTTGCAGGCGACCTAAAGCAAGAGAGAAGTGAACAAATCGGAGCAATTGATGGACGGACCTTCGCCTTCCGCCGGCCCCGCTTCGTCGCCGCCGGTTGGCCGCCGGCCGGCTGCTCGTCGTTCTCCTTTTCGTTCTCCCGGTCGCCGCCCTCCTCCCCGTCCTCCTCCCCGTCCTCCTGCAGCTCCTTGGGCTGCTCGTCGTCGTCGCACAGCTCGATGCACTCGTCCTCCGCCTGGTTCAAGTGGCCGGCGATCAGGTGCGCTTGGAGCTCGGGCCGCGTCCCGAACGCCGCGTGGCAGACGGTGCATTTCAGCTGCAAACAAGTGATTGATCGACGGGTTGCAAGAGGGATGGGAAGAAGTTGAATTCTCTGCTAGAACCAAGCGAAAAATTTCATCAAATTCGGTGGAAAACCTGTCCGAAATCAAGAAGAATCCACAGGAATTCGAACCGAAAAGAACTCACCTGTTTCGCGGCATCTGCGGCCGCTCCTCGCTGCGGCGTCGTCGGATGCCCGAAGCGCCCGCGGCCGCCTCGTCCTCCCCGATGCATTTGGCCGCGATTCTTGCGATCTTCCAAAACAACAACGAATGCAACGGAGGGCGTGGATGAACGAAAGGCAGAGGAAAGGAATAAGGGCGATGTTTCCGACGATCGATCGATCGGGAGCCGCAGAACAGACGAGGGGAGGGCGGGGCGCCTGGGAGCTGATCGGTTAGGCAGACATCCGTTTTAACCTCCGTTAGAGTGTTCACAGACAATCAAGGTTTTGGTAGCAAATCGTTTGATGCTGATGATCACTGCACCTTGCTCCGCGCTTGTTTTCGGGCGGCACACAAGAAACAAAAGAGGACTGATTTGCATGAACGCCACACAATCTCCTTCCGTGAACCCGAGCCGACGATCGAGTTCATTCGACCTTCGCCCACTCGCTCGAAATGCGGCTCCTCTTCGCTCTCCATTTGCTCGCCGCCTTCCACTCGACTCGTGCCGCCGGCAACGCGGCGACTGACTCGATTGGACTGTTCGGCCGATGGATGCGGAAGGCGCGTGATCTCGGCGATCAATCGGAAGAGAAGTGATTCTCCCACCTCCTCGCCTTTCTTCCAATCCTCCTGTTTGCAGTCCGATCACTTGGCACAGCCAGTGCGAGTGCCCGAGCCGCCGAGAGGTCGCGGGAACACAGACGGGCGACGACTGGCGGTTCGCCCTGCTCGGCTTCGGTTGGCGCCCGTCGCCGTGGGATCATGGGTTGTGAGCACTCCTTTCTGCCTCCTTCCTGCCTGCTCACCCCTTCGCCGCTTCCAGCTTCGACATCGTCGTCCACAACTGCACGTTCCGCCTCGAATACAAGCTGCTGACCTTTAAGGCCACCGACGTTCCCGAAAGCAGTGAGTCCTACGCCCTCTTTTCTTTCACACACCTCTCTGCAGATTTCACAGTCTTCACGGCGAAATACTTCGGCAATCGGGCGTCGTTGATCGATCAAAACGGAACGGAGGTCGCCGCGTGCGCGCTGAACGAAACGATCGGCAACTCGACGCTCGTGGACGTCCGCTTTCGTCGGCCGTTCGACGGCGTCGTCGTCCAACACGCGGCGTTGAGCGCGAACGGGAGCGTCGAGGGCGGCGGCTTTCCGACGACCACGACGACGGAGGCGCCGACCACGGCCGCTCCGGTGAGTTCCGCCGATCTCTTCGCTCATTCGCGTGTTTTGCAGACAGGAATGAAGGAAGGCGTCGTGATCATCGTGTGAGTCTCCCCACTCGCCCACTTCTTTCGACCGGATTGCAGCGTGATCGTCGCGATCTTCATCCTGTGCCTCGCGTTCTCCGGCTTCGCCCTCTACGCGCTCCACAAACGCCGCCGCCCCCGTCCCGCGCCGCGCCCGGCGATCGGCGAGAGCGCCCTGGAGGAGTCGACGACGGCGACCGCTGGAGTGCGCGGCGGCGAAACGCCCGCCTTGTCGTCCGTGCGGCCGCGTGAGCAAGTCGGGGAATAAACCATTAGAGATGAAGATTCGGAGTGGTCGGAAGGAAGCTTGTGGCGAGTGAGTAAGAGCAACTACGATAAAAGATCGTTTCTCTTTGATCGAAAGAATGTGCCGCTCGCTCCCTCTTGCCGAAAACCCCCGGTCGTCGAGCGTTTCGGTCCCGCGACGACGCCGCTCGCCTGCCGCCAGTCCGCTGCCTCTCACCGCTCCGTCTTTGCGTTTCCACCCGCCCGCCACTCGCTCGCCGTCGCTCGGGGCGGGCGGCGGACGCCTCGATTTGGAGGCGAGTTTATCGATTGCTTGCGAACAGAATTCGCTGCTAAGCATTGGCTTGAAGTTGTGATTAATTAACAGAGCAATGGTAGAAGCTGAACCGCATCAATTCACACGAAAGATGCGATAATTGATTGGAATTCGACGTGTGTTTATGGCTGCCGGTGGACGGATGGCTCTTTGGAGACGGACGGTAAGTTTTTCTGACAATTTCGACAAAGAGGAGCGATTTTTCATGGGAGGATCGACGGAAATTGGAGGTGGATTGATTTATTCGTTCTTTTGTTTTGTTTGTTGCGATTTCAACACATTTTTCTCGTATTTCGCGTGAATTTCGTCACACCCTTGCCTTCCTCGTTCTCCTCTCGCATTCTCCGACCATTTATTCGTGATTCTGCTCGAAAATCCCCGATATTTCGACGATTTTCCGATGATTTACGCTTTTTCGCCACTCGTGACTCCGCAACGGACGCACTCCTTTCGGTTGTGCGCCCCACTCCCTCCTTTCGGGTGGGTGGTGCGCACTCCCCATCGGTCAGTTGTTTATCATCGCTTTCGCGTTGTGTTGGTTCCGCCGGAGCAGGAATCACCCGACCGCTCACCCGCATTTGCCCCGTTTCCGCCGCTCCGCTTTCTCTTCGCTCGAGTTCTCCTACGCTTCCTTCTCGCCCGAGTTCCTCTCCGAATCGTTTCGTTCCCGCCCGTTTCGCGCACGGGATCCCCGTTCTCCATCGATTGTCCGTTGATTCGTGCTTCTTTCAGCGTTCTGCCCACCAACCGACAGATGAAATCGAAGCAAGCGGGGAGACGAACGTGAATTCCCGTCTTCAGCGAACAAACGAAGCGACTCGTGTGCCAAAATGTCCGCCCCACTCGACGAGGAGCTCGGGCACCATCCTGCGATAATGGCGGTCGACCACTCGCTGCCGAGCGCCCTCGACGAGCACGGCGGCTTCGAGCCCGAGCAGCCGGAGGAGTGGCGTGCGTACGCGCCGACCGGAAGCGTTTCCCTCGACTGGAACGCGTCTGTCGGCGAGTCGGCCGACGGTCCGTTCGAGGAGGAGGCGCCGATGGACGCCGAGCCGATGGAGACGGAGGAGCAGCCGGAAGAACTGATCTGTGAGTCCATTCTCTCGTTTATTCCATGTGCTTCTTGAGTTTCAGACCCCCGCACGATCTACGCGAACCGCCCGCCGCCCACCGCGGCCGAGCGCGCCGCCCGACCGCCGCCGCCGATCGTCCAGGTCGTCCGCAGGGCGCCCAGCGTCCCGTTGCGGCGCGACTCGACGGAGGAAGTGTGCGTAAAAGTTTGCCCCACGCTGATTTCAGCCGCCGCGTTGTGTCGATCCTCCCGGTCCCTCTTTCTTCCGTTTGTTGCGGGTTTGAAGGGTTGATTTGGGCATTCAATCGTTCATTCAATCGTCCTTATTCGCTCCTCTTTTGCCCTGTTTGGTTGGAGAATGCGGAGGATTCCTTAAGCAATTTGATCCGCGGAATCCTCCAGTCTTTGAGGCGATGACCAATTCCTCCTTTCCGCCTCCTCCCCAACAATAAACGTAACAGAAGGTAGAGAATGTAAAGCACACAACAAGCAACAAACAGCAGAAGGAATGCAGGCGAGAGAATCCTGAACGGCGAACACACGACTCGATCCGGCGCGAGGGCGCGAGTGGACGAGTCGGGTGTTTCGCTGCCGCCCGGCCGCGTTCCCTGCCGCCCGCTCATTCGCGATCCTTGCGGTCGGGCGCGGGCAGCCGCGTCGCGTCGATTGCGGCCCGATGCGAGTGATTTCTGCTGTTGCTGGGCTTTTGCTGGTTCTCCGTTTGTTCCTCCTCGCTCACTTGATTTCTGCGGGATTCTCACGAATTCCGCGCGAAATCGCTGCCAAAATTCCCGTCCTCCTCGCATTTTCCCCCGGTTTTCACAAATTACATCACGTGCGAATCGCACCCACCCTTTCCTTCTCCCGGATCGACACAAAGCCGCGCCCTCTTCTCGCTCCTGTCAATCCTCGTTCATCCCGTTTGTTGCAGAGACCTCGCGAAAACCGCCCGGCAGCAGAAGGCCCTTCGCTTGGCGACGTTGGAGGGTTGGAATCAATCGAACAAGTGGCTCGCAGCGGCCATCGAACGGAACGAGCGGAAGACGATCGTCGACCTGCTGGAGACCTACCGCGAGGTTCGTTCACCATCTTTCTTCCCTTTTTATTCGTGGATTTCAGGCCAACATCTCGCTGAAGCTGCTACAGACCGGCGACACCGGAAAGCTGATCAAGGAGCTGGCCAGGAAGCATCCGAGCAAGCGTGAGTCCCCCTTCCTTCTTCCCTTCTATTTTGTTTGTTTGTTCAATTGCAGACGTGAACGTGCTGAGCAACCAGGTCCTCGAGAAGTGGAAGAAGGTGGTGAAGGACGCGTCCGACAAGCCGCCGCCCCCGAAGAAGCCCGAAGCCGCGAAGAAGCCGGCCGACGGGACGAGCGAGAGGTCTGTTCCCTTCGCGGGGAGGAAGAAACGACCGCCTGATTGCAGCGAACAGCGGAAAGCTTCGAATTCGCCGCCCATTCCCGCGGTGCAGTCGAACGTGAACCTTCTGGACGAGCTGACGGAAGCAATGGACAAACAGGCGACTTCCGCGGGCGGTGACTCGCTCCCCATCCCGGCCGCCTCGACCTCCACCTCGACAGCCGATCCGAAGCCCGCGAAGCCCCGCACCAAGGCGAAAGTGATGCTGCGGAAGTCCCGCAAAACAGGTGAGCACTTCGTTCTTTCTGGTGGCTGGGGATCTTCATTCGATTGAGTGAATGACCGCCCTTCTCGCTTCAGGTCCGCCCGAACGCCCGCTCGTCGACGTCGATCGGAGTTCTTCGTGGTCAACCGCCGCCCCCTCCCTTCGTTTTGCTCGATTTGTGTTTGAATTCGACCCTCTCCACCAAACAAAAGCATATAAAATGCTCAACGATAAGCGAGATCCACTGCGTTTCCTGCAGTCTTGCTTGCCCAATTCCCAAAGGACCCCAAGAGTAATGACCTCAATGGATTTAATCTACCAAATGGATCGAGCAGCTGGACGAGTCACCCCAAACCGGAGGATGTCAACCCCGTTCAAGCAAACAAAACAGCAATCCCGTACAGTTTAATGAGAGACGGGTGCTGCACGTGTTTCTTTTGCCGCCTTTCATCGTTCAGTGCGAGATTCACGCCAAAAGCGAGCTCTCTAAAGGAATTTGACGCACGCCCGTGTAGGGGAGGCTGTAATCTTCCTTCTTTCTGTACTCATTGATTGAAAGTGCAAACCCCTCCACGTCCCTCACGATCCCCTCTCCCAATCCACCCGGCGGTTGACCACGAGAACTCCATCGACGATTCACTTCTCTCTCGCCGTCCACTCACTAACTCGTTTCGATTTCAGGACTCGAAGGCGACGAGCCGGACGAGGCGGAAGGCGCGCCGCCGGCCAAGAAGACGCCGCCGAAGGCTCCGCCGACGACCAACGGCCGCCGTCCGTCCGTGAGCACGCCGCCGGCTGCTCCGGTGGAGCAGGAGGCCGCCGCGACGGCGACGCCCTCGCCGAAGCCCGCGCGTCGCACGATCGCCGCCTCCGACGTGTTCGCGTCGGCGTTCATGGGCGGCGACAAGGCGAAACCGAAAGTGCGGACCGTCCGGACGCCGCGCCTCGTTACGTCGACGCTGCCGGCCGCTCCGGCGACCGTCGAGGAGCCGCCGCCCGCCGAACGTTCGCCGCCCACCGACGCGCCCGTCCGCTTCGAGCGGCGCCCGAACGTCGGCGGCGGAATTTTGCGCCGCGAGCCGCTCACCGTGGAGGAGAAGCGCGTCCGCCGCATTCGCTTCGCCGACGATCACGGCGCCGTGCTCGTGGACGTGAAGGAGTTCGAGTGTTTGGAGGGAGAAAGAAGTGAGTTCTCTTCGTGTGTTCTTTCGGTTGATCCCCGCGTTTCTTCAGCGAACGTGTGGACGGACAAGCTCGCCCAGCACGCGATGGCGGCGGACATGGCCCGACAGGAGGCCCAAGCGATGCGCCACCGCTCGATGGACCTCGGCGACGGGGCGGCGGCGTTGGACGTGGCGATGGGCGCCTTCCAACACGAGTCGCCCACTCCGCCCGCCGAGGAGCAGCGAGCGCCCGCCGCCACGCTCAACCTGCCGCTCCCGCGCCTCCCGGCGGTCGCGCCCCAGCGCCCCACCGCCGCTCCGACGGCGCCGATTGCGTGGATTCGCTGCGCCAACCGCTCGATCCCCGACGCCTCCGTCGGCCGCGACTCGAAGCTCGCCGAGATGGAGCAGCGACGGCAGCAGCAGACGATGGTGGCGTTCGTGAACCCTGACATGTAAGTTACCTCTGCTTTCTCCCGCTCATTCGATTCCTTTGATTGCAGTGCGATGATCCCGAGCAACGAGGACGACCCGGAGCTTCAAGCTGCCGCCGAGGAGGCGGCGGCGCTCCGCAAACGAACGGTGAAGGCGGACGAGCACGCGCCGGACGTCACGATCGCGTTGACGGGCGACAAGCTGTGGCGCGACAAGCAGCCCACCGCCCCGACGGCGGCCGGCCGCACGAACGTCCTCGACCTGCCGCTCCCGTTCGGTCGCCCCATTGCGACGACGCCGAGCAGCCCGCCCGCCGATCAGGACTTCCGTTCGCCCGTCGACCGGGATCTCCGGCCGCCGGCTTCTTCCGCGGAGGGATCGCCCGTGGCAACGACGACGACGACGAGCAGTGCGGAGAGCGTCGCCAAGACCACCTTGACGAAGGAGGAGCTCTCGCGGCTGGCGGCCATCGCCGAGCGGCCGCTCCAGAACCTCGGCGGTCTCGCCGGCGGCCTGGACTTGGCGGCGATCCTGAGCAAAGTCGAGAACGCCGGGGCGGCCAACACTTCGGCTCCCGCCGTGCCCGCCGTTCAACAGCCGCCGGCCTACGGCTACGCGCCCCAACTTCAGGGACACGTGAGTCACATCCCCTTCTAATCGATCGATCAAGGGCTGCTTTCAGCAATACGCGCAAGAAGAAGCGCCGATGGTGGGCGGGCCCTTGCCGTCGATCACCGCCTTCTACGCGCCCGACCACTCGGCGGCGGCGGGATTCGCGAGTGCGCCCGTCGGCGGCGCGCCCGGCCGCTTCGGAGGCATCGGCGTGCGGGGGCGCGGCTTCGGCGGACCGCGCGGAGTGCCCGTGCCCGCCCCGCGCGGCGCCTTCTTCCACACGACGGCGCCGGGCACGTTCGGGCCGCGCCGACCGACCGTCACGTGTCGCTACTGGCTGGCGGGCGGCTGCAATTTCGGCAACAACTGCCGCTTCCTGCACGACCACGCGACGGCCATCAATCGGGCGAACGGCATCGAGCCGACGGCCCACCGTACCGAAGAGGCCGCCGGCAATCCGAACGCGATGCCCGTGAACGCGCGCTCGATGGCCGCGCAGTTCGGCGACCAGTCGAGCGGCTTCTCCACCGAGGGCTTCGGTCGGGGACGCGGCGGCGGCGGCTTCCGCGGTCGAGGACGAGGCGGAGGAGATGAGCGGTGAGTTCCGTCGATGGTTCTTCAAATCAACTCTCCTCTTTTGTTTCAGCTCGTTCGCTCCGCGCGGTCGCCGCAACTCGCCGCCCCGCCGACGTCCGACGCACCGGCGCGGACGATCGCGCTCCAGGTCGCGGTGAGTTCCACAAACAGACGTGCATGTTGACTCAATCGTTCTCTGGATTTCAGCAGCCGCTCCCGATCGCCCGTCCGCCGTCATTCCCGCTCGCGCTCCGCCTCGCCCGACCGCTCGCGGCGATTCGCCGACCGCCAGCGCGACGCCGACGAGCGTCCGCGCTCCCGTTCGCGCTCCCGATCGCCCGCCGCCTTCTCGTCGCCTCGCCCCGTCGCGACGGCCGCCGAGTGAGACGCCCGCTCGCTCATCAACTCGGAGATCACTTGTTTCTCTTCGGTCCACGTGTCATTCCTTCTTCCGCTTTTGTTTCGCTCTGTAATTCGAGAATACTCGTCCGATTTCTGTCCATTCGTCCTTCCCATTGTTGTTGTTCGTCTAATGAAGCCACGGAGTTGTCCTGCGGGTCGTTGAATGCGCGGGAACGTTCCGGTTCGCCTCCAGTCTCTCTCATTTCTTCCCGACTTCTCGCTCTTCCGTGTTGTTCGTTGTTCTTGGAATTGAAGTGAGCGCTAATGAACAGCGAGAATAAACTCGTGCCCATCGCTAACCGTAGAGGAAGTTGGCCGTAAACAAACCACTTTTTGTAGTTGAGAGAGACGATCGATCACCTCCTTCTTCTTCATCCCTTGCTTTTTTCCAATTGCTTCTCTTCCGCCTTGATGAACGAAGTTGTGTTTCTAATTTGTAGTTGCGCTTCAAAGCCCAATAAACCGTAGACTCCAAGAATTCGGGTAGTGCAAGGAACGGGAAGTTCGCTAGAGACGTGGGATGAACCGGAAAACGGCGGGCTTTTGTCCATTAAGCGACGAAGGGAACGGAGAACGGAGGCACTGCTCTTCTAACCACTTCTTTTGGTGGCGGAAGGCCGTCCGAAAGCTCTGCTTCCGTTCTTTCTTTCAAGTTCCGAATCAAAGCCACCGTGGATACGCGTCTTCAGAGTTTATTGCCGAAGAATCTCGAACGAAAACAAAGTGAACACAACGAATGAAGGGATTAAGGGGTGAGAAATGTTCGGAACAAAAGAAAGGACGAGAGTCAACTGGAGAGCTCATTCAATACGCACGTGGTGGACGATCGGGAGTTACAATTAGTGGTACATTTGGAGGACGAGCATCGCGAACGTCAGGAAATTAAGGGCGCGCTGGTCCGCCTCCTGCTCGCGTTCCTTGATTTTGGCCTCGTTGATCGAAAGGAGGTTCTCGTACGTCGTCTTCAGCTCGGCCTCGAAGTGGGCGGTCATCTTGTCGCGCTTCTCGTCGGTCGCATCGTGGTGGTGAGTGAACGTCGAGCGAGCTTCGTTAAACGCACGGTCGTGGGCCGTTTGGAACGCGACGGCATCGCCGTTGCAGCTCTTCAGGACTTCGCTGCGGTAGGCGTCGATCGTCTCCGTGTGCACCTTGTTGTAGTGCTGGTCCACACGCTCCTGATCCGCCTTTTTGCGCTCTTCGTACCGGAGGCGGTTGATCGCGTCGAGGCGCTCGAACTCGCGGTCCAGCTCGGTGGCGAGGAGGCGCTCGTGCTTCTCGTGCTCGCCGGCGGCCGCCCGCACGACCACGTCGCGAACGCGCTTGAACGCTTGTTTGCGTTCCTGCACGTCGTCCAGCCACTCCTCCGCGCCGTCTGCCTTCTTCTCCATCGCCTCCTTGTACTTGTCGAAGGCCTTCTTGGACTCGTCCTGGAACTTCGCGTTGATCGTGGCCTAAAATCCGTTTATTCAATCGGGTTCAGTAGAGCGGGACTCACTTGGAAGAGGGAGATCGGAGTGGGCAGGTCCATGCTGTCGAACGCCTTCGCCCACTCCTCCAGGTGAACCGCCAGTTGGCTGCAGGTCACCGGCTTGCCGTCGATGCATTTCGGCTGTAAATCGGCACGCAGGAACTTGATCACTTGGTCCAGCCCGTCGCGGAACTGCGGCTCCATCACTGCAAGAAATGCCGGCATTGACGAGCGCGGTCGGGACACCCACTTTCCGGATTTCCGTCGTAGTTCTCGACTCTCACCGCACCTCCCGGGTAGGGGAGACGGCAGTAGGCAAACGAGCGGAAGAGCCCGTCGATCTGATCGTGCACCTTCGCGTTGTCCTCGTTTCTGATGTCGAGCACGTCGTCCATCCGGCCGCTCCAGCCTTTGATCCCCAGTTCGTCGTCGTCCAGACCGTAGTCCCGCGAGAGGAACATCAGCTGCTGCAAACGGAGACGACGAGTGATCGAGAGAACAGCAGAACTCACGGCGAAGGGCTTCTCGTTCGTCTCTTCCGAGTTGCCGACGAGCGCCTCCGTGCTGATGGTCACACAAAGTCCAGGAGGTTGTCGAGGTGCGGCGTCGAACGCACGTCATTGCTGATGTTGTAGATCTGCAGGAAAAGAATGATGGGCACGGAGCAACGGACAGGAACTCACCAAGAGGTTGGAGATGAGCATCGTGAAGGCGAACACCAGCTGGGAGCCCTTCTCGTTGGTCTTCCTGTCGAAGGTGCCCTGCGAGTCCACGAAGAACACGACGAGCTTTTGCCCGTCCGCCCCCTCGAGGAGGAACGGCCGGTCGAAGACGTTGATCCCGATCGTGCACGCCTTGTTCTTGTTGCGGAACTCGGGTGCCCCGTCCACCTGCTCGAGCATCCACTGGTGCGGGTCGGCCGACGCGACCGGCACGTGCGGGTTCTTCAGCAACCATTGGAGGTAGCGGAGGATCATGTTCACAAAAAAGGACTTGCCGCGCCGCGACTCCCCCGCGATCGCGATCACGCACACCTGAGAACGGTTGAATAAAGTGGGAGGAAGGAGATCGAACCGGCTTGTCTGCGTACTCCTTGGAGCGGAGCGCCTCCAGGAAGGGCGTCCGGTTGTGGTCGAGGGACTCCATCCCCTCCGCGTTTTTTCGCAGTTTCGTCACGCACCACGCGCCCATCTTTGCGGACGGAGTGGAAGGCGGGAAGAGGAACTGAAAAGGGCGCGACATGAGCGATGAAATCGGGCGTCGATTGGAATGTGCGCGCAAGTCGCGATACGAAACGAGAACGATCGAGAAAAGACGGTGGAGCGTTGAGGTAATCGTTTTTGGTCAAAGGACAAGAAAGATGCTTGCGGACGGCAGACAGACCCGCCGTTTCGGCCTCGTTTTGCTTTCGAAACAGCGCGATTCGCCCGCCAGGCGGAGCGGCCGGTTCTTCGCGAAGATTCGCCGCCTGCCGCCCCGTCGGCCGGCCGTCCCACCGCCCTGCCCACTCGCCCGCCCGCATGCCGGTCCGTTCGCCCGCCTGCCCGTTCGTTCGCAAGTAAACAGCGGTGAGAACGCGGCGCAGAGGCGATCGGCCGCCTTTCCCAGACGGCGCGATGCGAGAGACCGTTTGAGTGAGAGGGACAGCGGTGAGGGATGCGAGAGAAGAGGCCGCCGAAAACAACGCCCGACCGTCCAGCCACCCGCCCGCCCCGTTCGCCCCTTTGGGTGCCCGCAACCGGAAGATGTGGACAAAGAGGGCAGGGCACGATCTCGATTCCGACACTCGAAAGATCGCCTTCGGCTTCTTTCCGGCCGGCCGTCCACCCTCCCGTTCTTGAACGGAAGAGAAGAAGATCCTGCAAGCCATCGCCGACAAAACAAGCGAGAGAGCGGAAAACAAGGCAGCGGACGGGAGAGCAGACGAAAACAACGCCCGGCTACCCGCTCGCTCGCCGTCCACCCGCTCGGGCCGCCGCGGACCCCAAAAAGACGACGAGGTGGGCGAGGGTCAAAGAAGTTTGGCGCGCAAATCGAAACGACAAGAGGTGTTCGCAAGTTCACGTTGACAGAATAAGCCGTAGACAATTGGTCATCAGCCTATCCACAATTCTTTGCTCCATGAGTCAAACGAGAAGTACGGAGATTACAGGGGCCTCCAACAAAACGAGGAGAACGGCGACTCGTCGGGAGTGACTAGTGAAGTGATCAAAGTGGAAACGAAACTCCGCGCCGATGCGGTCGGATCGAACGAAAACCGACGGGCGAGCGTTCGCTTTCGGCTCGGCGAGGCGACTGTTCGCCGCCGCACCCGCCCGAGTGCCGCCGCCGAGTTCCCGCCGCGATTTCGCTCGCCGCCGCGCGCGTCGAGTCCGCCGCAACCGCCGCGCGCGTCGCGTTCTTTTTCGCCGCTTTCCGCTGGAAATTTGAGCGGATTTCCGCGAATTCGGCCGGCCTTCCACCGACTATTGGACTTCAACCGAGTGGACGGTTGACCGCTCGCGATGTCGTTCTCCCGGAATCTGATGGACGCGTTCAAGGAGTGAGTTCCCGCTTCAATTCCTTTGATTCTTCCACTTTCTTTCGATTTTCAGACGATGCCGAGCGGCCGCCGACGCGCAGCAGAAAGCCGCCCAGTTGTGGTCGCTGGTGGACGCCGAGGAGTTGCTGCGGGAGCTCGAAGAGCAGCAGGCGGCCGTGCGGCGCGAGCGGGACGAGTGGACGGCCGAGCGGCAGCGACTGCGGGCGGAACGCCGCGACGAGCAGGCCGCCGTGCAGGAGGAACGCGCCCAGTTGGCCGCCGAACGCGAGCGGCTGCTCGTCGACGTCGGGCGAACGGAAGTCGAACTGAACGCTCGGATTTCGAAGCGCGGCGCCGACTGTCGGGCGATGTTGGAGGTCAGTTTCCGTTCGCTTTCTTTCCTTTCGATTGTTTGCAGCAAGTCCGGGAATTGAAGGCCGAGAACAAGCGGATGGCGGAAGCGAACGCCAAGGCGAATCAGGCCAATGGTGGTGAGTTCTCTTGATTTATTTGTAGCCACTTGCTTCCGCCTGATTTCTCTCTTAAATTTCTCTTCATTTAGTGCTGCGAGATCGCGTCGCCCAGCTGGAGTCGGCCCTTGCGGAGCAGAAGACCGTCGAAACGGATCTCCTGCACGATCTCGAGGATTTGGTTCGTTCCTCTCGTTCTCTCGTTCATTTCCTTCCTTTCGAATTGCAGCAAGCCGCCTACAAGGACCGCACCTGTCACTACGAACTTCAACTGCAGCAGATGCAGGTGAAGCACACGGAGGAGATGGAGGGCGTGAAGCGCGCCGTCCAATCGGCCCTGCGGACGGCCGCCGACCAGGTGGACGCGCTGCTCGTCGTTCAGCGCAAGTACGAGGAGCTGCAGCGGCGAATGCACCTCGTGAAGGGCGTGTGCGCGACGACCGGCGGCGATGGTGAGTTCCCTTCCACTTTCCGCACACTCCTGCCGACTTGCAGCCGTGCACCCGCCGCCCACGACGAACGTCGCCCGCCGCCTCCTCCGCGACATCAACGGCAGCAGCCGCCAGTCGAGCCCGACGGCCGAAAGCGAACCCAAACGCTCCCGTCAGCGCTACTCCAGCACGTCCACCAGTCGACCGCACACTCACCGTTAGCCCCGCAATCCATTCTTTACTCGAATCTCCGCGCTAATCGAACGGGTTTACGATGCAGCAGAATAAACAGGACATTGAGGAAGGGGTTTGAATTGCGTCGAATGAATCGATTGCCTCGATTTGTATTGAGCGAGTGCAGTGGTGAAGAATGGAGTGTCAGCCGGGAGAAAGAACGACGAATGTTCATGGCTGCAGAAAAAGTGAATGGCCGGCAAGTGCTGGTGGTTTAGACAATGTGCACGCATCTGGAGCCTGACTGGCTACCGTTCAGGGTCGACCCTACACCGGCTCGGAGGATCGTCATTCCCAACTCTGCGGCTGTCCTTTCTCCGCTGTCTTCTTCACTGCGAACGGACGGCAGACGCTGGGGATCGCTCTGACGGAGCTGTTGTCCTCCGGATTCCCGCCTTGCTGGCTGGCCGGCTCGGACTTGGACGTAAAGGAGGGACTGGCGAGTCACCAGACATGTGAATCGCTATCTGTTGCTTACACGCGTACAATTGACATGCTTGGTTTTGTACACCGGCTTCGGTAGGCGGCGGAGCAGCTGCAACCGAATGGAACAGCACAAAGAACGCTTCCAATGAACAAAGAACATTCTTTTTGTTCGAAGACGGCCCGTTGCCTCGTCGTCCATTTGTCACCGAGATTCCGCCGGGGCGCAGATGTCGGCGAGTTCTTGTTTTCGACGGCGGTGTTCATTTGCCGCTCTTCGATCGTCGACGGGGCGCGCGCGGCACTCCCGCTGTGCACGGCACGAAGAGATCGTGAAGGACGTGGGGTTTGCGGTCGGATGCGGGGAGTTTCTTTCGGGTTATCTTTGAATGCACGGCACGATCAGTCCGCTGCTTGACGGTGCGTGGTTACGAACAAAGACAACCGTGGTTGCCTTTATCTTCTGGTTTACACGCACCGTTCGCGGCTATGTCAAACAAAAATACTGTAAACGCGATTGTTTCTTGCCAGACGACGTGCTTCTTTTCGGCTGTCCAATCTAACTTTACGTTGTTTGCAGCAGGATGTCAACAAACGACGTAGCGCCTTCTGCCCCAAAAGAAGCCAAGCGAAACGCGCAAGAAATGGACGACGGGGAGATCCCGGAAGCGAAGATCCCGAAGGCCATCGCAGAGATGCCGCCGAAGCCCCGGCCGAAGATGAAGGCGGACGTTCGGCGCGCCCTCATGAAACAGCATTTGGCCACAAACTTGCCGCACAACAAACTGCCGGACGACCCCGAATTCTGGCGAGAGCGGGCCGTCCTCCGCCTGCGCACTCTGCGCACGTTCTTCTGCTGCCGCTCCTCCTCGGCCGTCTTCTTCACGCCCAGCAGCCGGCAGGAAGCAACACAGACGCCCAAACTCACTCTCACGATCCTCATGTTCGCTCTGGAGTCGGCTTCGCGCAAAGGTTTGCGTTTTGGCGTTCGAGCGGAGCAGGCGACTCCCGCCAACGTCACGCGACTTCTCGTTCTTGGCCGAACGCACGTGCGAGGATTGAAGTTGACGCTGCTGAGCGACGGAGTGGCGACTTTCGACGACTTTCGCGAATGGGTGCAGCCGTTATCCAAACTGAAAGGTGCACTCGCCTGCTTCTATTCTCTTAATGCTTTACTTGTTTCAGGCCTCCCGCACTTGCAGTCGGTGGAAGTGAGCATTTTGCGCTTCGACCGCTCCCCGTGGCTCGTCCAGCTGCTGCGCGACTTCCTGCCGTGCCCGATCGTTCGCTTCTTTTCGAACTGCAGCCTCGCTCTTCCGTTGCTTCACCACGGCGATCGTTCCGTGGTGGCAGAACGAGTCCACTTTGGCGTTAACCTTGATCCGCCGTGTAAATTCGTCCGTTCGTTTCATGTTTCGTTTATCTTTCGTTTAGATCTCGCCCATCTCCTTCAGGCTCGTGCGCGCGTCGTCGAAATCAGCGGCGGCATTGCCGAATTGACGGCACATGGAATGTGAGTAGAACGAAGAAGAGCAATCCCATTTGATTCATTCGTTCAGGGCTGACCGAAACAAATCGGTGGAAACGGTGGTCTTGAACTTGCCCTTCGAAATCGAAACGCTTCCTCCGCCCGCCATCGATCCAACTCGTCCGGACAAAGACGCGTGGATCGAAGAAAACGAGCCGCATTGGCGGACGGCTTTTGCGAACCTCCGTTCGTTGAACGGCGCGTTCACGTTAGCGATTCACCTGCCGGAACGTCAACTCGATTTTCCTAAGGCGAGTTCACACGTTCTTCTTCGATTCAATCGAATTCATTTCAGCGCGACTGTCAGCAAATGAAGGGGCTTCTGATCTTCCTGCTCCAGCGATCCCTCACTCTCGCCAGCTTCTTGACGGAAACGGGAATTGCGAGAGCGGTCGTGCAAACGAAAATCCACTTGCCAAGTCCGCAGAACAAACCGGTTCGCTCTCGCCAATCACTTCTGATCTTCTTCCTCTTGTTTGCTTGTTGGAGGCGTACGAGAAGTGCATGTCGTTCGTCGCTTCTTTCTTCGAAAGACAGGGAACCTTCACGCAAACAGCTGAACGTTTCGATGCCGACTTGAGGAGCAGCTACGAAGATTCGCACCGGAAGATCGCCAGTGTGTGGACGTCCCAACAAGGCAGCTTCCAGCTGTCGTTCGTTTTTGTTTGCATCCGTTCTTAAGTGCGTGAATAAAACTGCAGTTGTTACACGAAGGGAACGCGAATGTAAGGTGGAACTCTTCCCTGTTCGTTTGAGGCCACCGCTGGCAGCTAATGCATTCAGTTCATTCCAAACGATCAACAGTCAAACAAAAGCAACGTCATGAGCGTCTTCTAGCGGCTGATCGCTTGGTGTGAAGCAGAAGAGGGAAGTCTCGGAAAGATTTCGTTTGGAGCAAAGGAACAGTGGCATGATCGAATAGATGCAAGAGCTTTTAATTGCGAAGAGTCGATGAGAAATTCGTGAACGATTGCCGAGCCTTGTCGCACCTTGAAAGCTTGAGCACGCGGCATATAAGAGCCTCGATTTACGAACTTCTGTCAAAAACGTGTCAGGGGGGGGGGTTGACACGTTTTTTGCAGACGTGCTCTGGGAACGTAACGCAAATCGGCGGATTGCCGGGTTTCCGTTCGCGTTTTTGGCGTCTGTCAAAATTCGTTACGATTTTTGACAGCCGGTCAATTTGCGTTCACGATTTTGACCGCCGCGTGTTTTGTGTTCCGGAAATGAGCGAACGGCCAAATTTCCGTTCGCGCTTTTAGCGTCTGTCAAAAATCGTTACGATTTTTGGCAGGTGTCCGGTTCGCGTTCGCGGTGCAGAAACTGTCGTTTTTGTGTTCGCAATTTTGGCAGTTTTCCACTGGCGAAAACTGTCAAATTCGCGTTCGAGGGGGCGAATCTGTCCGAAATCGTAACGATTTTTGACAGCTGGTAAAAACGTGAACAAAAATCCGACAGTCTACGCTCATTTCGAACAGAAAACACGCGGCGGTCAAAATCGTGAACGCGAACCGGGCATCTGTCAAAAATCGTAACGAATTTTGACAGACGCCAAAAACGCGAACGGAAACCTGGCAGTTCGCTCATTTCCGGAACACAAAACTTCCGGCTGTCAGAAATCGTAACGATTTTTGACAGATGACCGGTTTGCGTACACGATTTTCACAGGGTCTGTCAAAAACGTGTCAACCCCCCCCCCCCTGACACGTTTTTGACAGAAGTTCGTAAATCGAGGCTCTTATATTTAGCGAACAGAGATCGCACATGAGATGTGCCCAGCGAACGTCCATCTTTCCTTTCGATTTGACCTCGTAGTTCATGTCCCTCGAGTTCATATCAACCAACGACCAGTCCAATGCGCTGGTCGTTTGCCTTTGATCGTCCGCTCTTATCGAGCCGCGTGCTTCTCGGCAAAACACCCGCTCGCTTTTGCTTTTGAGTTTCTCTTCTTGCACTCAACACTTGTGGCAATGGTCAATAATCTCTTGCTCTTCTTTCTATTCCTCTCTTACATTTCTTCGTTGAACGCCCGTTCAGGAAGCGTGAACGTTGAGCTGAGCGGCGGTCCGGTCCGGGGCTACGCGACCGAGTGCGCCGACCACGAGTGTGTCGTCTTTAAGGTGCGTTAAACAGCGAGCAATTCCATTCGAATGGTATTTCCATTTAAGAAGCTCCCGTTCGCTCGCGCACCAACCGAAAGGCGGCGATTCGGTCGACCGGAGCCACCGGAAGCGTGGCACGAGCCGCTGGACGCGACGACCGACGGGGCGCCCTGCATTTCGAGCGGTCGACCGCGAGGAGCGGAGGATTGTTTGTTTGTGAACGTCTTCACGAGCTCGTACTGCCTGGTTCGTCCTCGTGCACTCGCTTCTTATCTTTCGTGTTGTGCAGGACCGCCGCTCCTGCCCGGTGGTCTTCTTCCTGCCCGGCGAGGAATTCGAAGTGGACGAACGGAAGGTGTTGAAGAAATTCGCCTCCCAAGGGATCGTTTTTGTCGTCGCCGCTCGTCGAACGGGAATCTTCGGCTTCTTGGAGCTGAACGACGCAAAGGTCGACCAGTCGGTGGAGAACGCGGGGATTTATGGCGAGTTGTCCAACGAAAGGATGACCTAACGACTGCTTTCCGGCAGACGTGATCGCCGCCCTGGAGTGGACGCAACGAGAAATCGGCGCTTTCGGCGGCGACTTCTCGCAAATCACGCTGTTCGGTGCGGGCGAAGGCGCCTCAATCGCCCAGCTGTTGACCGCGATCCCCGAACTCCCCGGCCGCCTCTTCCGGCAGCTCGTGATCGACGGCGCCTTTCCGCTTTTGCGGTCGAATGTACGCGCGACTTCTGATGTGTTGGCCGAGCTGGACGTGAGTTCCTTCAGTTTATTCTTCGCCTCGTTTGGTAACCGAGTTTCAACGCACGAAAGAAAGAGAGTTCTTCATCAAGGCACTTTTTTGCCCAAGGGACGACTAAAAAGAACACAGAGAGAAACATGTTGACTGCTTGAGTCTGCAGCACATTCGTTCCGTTTACCCACCAGCAGTCGCTTTAGTGCCACCACGACGCCGACGGTCAACCGTTGAATGCAAGCGCCCAGCTCGCTTGTGTCCGCAACGTTCCCGCCGCTCGGCTGGCTGCAGTAGCTGTGAAAGCGACGGGCGGACGGCGGCGATTCGGTCCGCATGGGAACTCCTCGCTTTTTTCTTCTTTTTCGTACGTTCCGTTGGCTCTCAACCGAACGGTAGGTCGCGTTCGAATGTATTGTTTTAACGGTTCTCCTTGTGTTCAGGCGGTTCGTTCGTTGGTGCTCACAGCGACGAACGAAACGCTCGATTCCGACGACTCCAACGCAAATGCCTCCGCCTTGTGCTCCGAAATCCTCCGTCCGTTCGGCTACCTGCACGCGGAAACGACGAGGGCGTGTGCCGAGCGTTACGCGGACGAAAAGGCAGCTCTCGTTCGTGACGCGCGGCACGCGATGGCCGTCCGGGAGTGCGAACTCACCGCTCTCCAACGAGCCGAGTGCTTCCTCGGGGTCTTCGCTCAACGAGGACAAGCGGGCGGTGCAACGAGGATGCTGCTGGGGAACAGCGGCGAGCTGCGCTCGCTGGCCGACCGCCTGATGGACGAGTGGCTCGCAATTGTGTTGCGAATTTTTGTTCGCGGAGGAGCGCCGTCGATTCGTGAGCTCCCAAGAGAAAGGAGTGTGCTGAAGCTTGATTTTGTTGCAGGATGGCGACCAGTAGACGAGCGAGGCCGCAACTACGCGCTCCTCCGCTACTCTGTTGATTCGAGCGAAAAAGAAGTGGTGGACGAGCCGCGCTTTGTGAGCGGCCGCTTGTTCGACGCCGCCCGCACGTCGTTCCTCCTCGACGACCTCCGAGTGATCGAAGCGAACGCCTCGCAGTTCCATCGCCCCTCTTCCGAAGAAGGCAGACGTCCAGCGATCGTCAACAGTCGACTGCTTCAAGTGCCTAAAGAAGAGGAAGCGGCGGAACCGCTCCTCCCGGCCGCCCTCCAGCCCGCCGTCCACGTAGTCGAAATCAGCCCGCTCGGATGGATTGTCCTCGTCGTCACATTCGGCGTGGCTCTGGTCGCTGTGCTCCACAGCACCGGGATTTTGCGGCGATGTTTCGGGCCATTGCACAAACGAAAGAACGAAGAAGAGGAGACTGCCGAGTTGAATGCGGGCAATCAGGCACGCGTCTACCAGACCATGTAAGCGTACCGATCTTTGTTTATGTAAATAAAGGAACTGAATCGATGACCGTTCTCTGTTCTTCTGGCCTTCTGTGTGATTGACGCCTTTGCTCTTAGGCTTGAGTAAACGAAATGGTTCGGTTGTAGACGTTGGAGTCCGAGTGAACACGTGAATAAAATCACTTCAGAGAACCCATCTTGCCGTCTTTTATGTGCGAAGACGAGGCGAGTGATCGTGTCGGTCGATCGCCCGCCAATGACCACAGACAATCGACGGACGGACGGGCGGGCGGGCGGGAACGGCGCAATAAAAAGCCGCAACGGGCGTCTCCTCGTCGCAATTAACCGCGATTTCCAGTCGATTCTACTTGTTGTCGTAAGCGAGTGAGTGCGGCATTGAGTGTTCGTTTGTTTGTTTGGATCAACTACGAAACAAACGAATTAGAGACGATTTGTTGCTTTTAGATGCGTTGCTTCTAATTGTTTTTGTTTGATAATTGGTTAGTGCTCTTGTTAGAAAGGGAGAGAAATGATGAAGAAGCGGGAAGAATGCGGATCGTGAATGATAAGCGACCAGCAAGAATTCCCCTTTTTTCCATCTATTACTTGTTTGTGTTGCCCGCCCACGGCAATGCAAAGAATTTTATTAATAATCCTTGTTGATCACTTGTTCCGCTCGGCTTTCATTTGTGACTCACTTGCTCGCTCGCAATCCGCCTTCATCTCGTTCGTTTGTTTCCGCCCGCCCGCAAGCGGCCGCCACGCCCAAATTGGCGCGCGCGCGGAACGCCGCGAAAGGCGGGACTTTGGGCGAAGCGCGAAGAATCGAGCGGCCGCGCGAGCGGATTGGCGGCAGCGGTGGGTGGCTGCGAGCGACGGAAATCCGACCGTTCGCGCGCGAACGCCACTCCAGACGGACGGGCGCGCTTTTCATTCGCTTCGCATTGATTCGGGTCATTCCTCTACCGTTCTTTGCAGGTTGATCTTTGTTTTCCTCTCGTTGGTAGCCGTGAGTGAGTGGCGGCCGGCATGCCGAGCTGGTTTGCGAGACGATGAAGACGACTCGTCTTCTGCTTTTCCTCCTTTTCCTCCACATTTCCTTAGCTTCCTTCCTTTGTGAGTTCCTCTCTATTTTGTGTTTAATTCCTTGCTTTAGCCACCGACAACTGCTTCGTTGGCATGTGCACGAGTAATTACATTCAAACGATGGACGATTTGGTGCTCCAGCCCACTTCCAGTCGGCAGTACTGCACGGTAAGCGTCTCGCATCTATTCTTTGGTCAACCCACCCTTTCGTTTGTTCGACCATTTGGCGACTACGATGGCGATCATTGCGACGTCGTTTCGTTTCGCGCACGGCCCCGCGGACCGTAAAATTCGGCGCGCGTTTGCAAAAAGGCGGCGGAAATCGACGAACGCCCGTGAAATTCACGTTCGCCGCCGCAGCGATGGGTCATTCAAGTCACTTAAAAATGCTAGAGGGGTTTTAGTGTTAAAGAAAACAAAGTAGAATGATACGACGGTCAACACTTAGTTCAATCCGTTCAGTAGCCCTCTTACGTTTGCCTCAAATTCTTTCGCTTCGAAAGCACGCGCCAAAACGGTGCGAAACGCGTAGCGTCTTTTGATTTACGAGACGAAGTGGCGCCGCTCGCTCGTGATTGACGAGCGGCAGGTTGCGACTTTCGAAGATCGCCGGTCGGCCGACCGACCGATCGGGCGGGCGGGGAGCGGTAGGGAGCAGCGAGGAGTGCGCGAAAAGCCGGAAAATTTGAGGACACTCCATTAGTCTCAGCAGATTGCTGACGCTCTAGTGCACTCAATTTAATGTAAGCTAACGCCGTAGTGAACTCACAATTACGCTTGCAGGTCCTCAACGACTACATCGGCTGTTTGAATCAAACCGAAAAGGAGTGCCGTTCGGTCCTCCCGTTCCACTCGGCGAACACCGCCGCCCGACAAAATTGGCGCCGCCACGGCTGCGCCAACTTCACGATCGTCCGCGTCGATGAGGAGCAACGGTGCGCCCCGCAGAACACTCCTCTCACCTCCTCTCTGCTTGCAGCTGCCCGCCGATGGCCGCCGAGGACCGCCGAACGTGCGCGTTCTTCGGCTTCTCGCACGTCCGACTGGCGGACGACTCGCTTCAAAGCTGCGCCACGAGCGGCACGCGCCCGCTGGTCGACAACAAGTTCTTCGTCGTTCAACTCACGACGAACCCGGCGGACGGAGCGAACGAGCGATTGGCCGTCTTGAATCAGGTAGGCGATCGATCCATTCGATTGTTTCGATAATGAAGAGGAGCAGTTTGAAACATTCACCCGTTTCAATCATGGAGGAAAACACGCTTGACCGCTCGCAAATCGAATTCCCGGGGATTTCGCAACACACGCACAATCCCGCCAGTTCGCTTCGCTTCCGAGCGGCTGATCGCCGCCGCAATAAAACAGACGAAGCGGCGGCGGCGGCGGACTTCGCGTCGTTCTAATCACACGACACGACTTTCTTCCGCTCCCCGTCGGTCGCTCGTCGATCGCTCGACTGCTTGGCGTCGCTCGACGTCAGCGCCGATTTGCGACGTCGGAAGCGGCGAGTTTCTCGTTTAGCCGCGCGCCAGACAGCGCGGCGCCTGCTCGCCGATCAAAACAATTGAGAAGCACGGAAGATCACCAACAAACCTCATGACTTCCCATCCCCAGTACAGAGTACGGTGCATGTTTCGAGTGAGTGGTCAATCGGAAGCGAAACGAGGCGGACGCGCGGGCGGGCGGCGTCGTAAAATCGTGCGGTCGATTTGCTCGCCGCCTTTTTTGCAAAAGCCGAGGGAGTCCAAAGCCGCCGACCGCTCGCTCGTCTCGGCGAACCAATCGGCCGATCGCTCGATTGAGGCGGCCGGCCGGCAATTGCGGAGATCAAAGCGAACGGCGAATTACTTCGCTCTTTCGTTCGTGTGCCGCCTCTCGTTCGTTTGATGCCGGCGGGCGAGCTTAACGACCGGAAACGAAGTGGCGGCGGGCGGTGCGCGTCGGTTTGTCTGCTCGAATCGCATCGATCGAAACAAACGACTCGCTGCGGTCGATCGGGGAGCGCACAAACGAACGAACCATTCGCTCGCCGTTTCGTAGCTAGCGGGAAGAACAGCGAAAGCAACACTTCGCTTCTCTTTGCTGCTCTTTGATCACCCTTTCTTCCTTCCTTTCCCCCTTCCATCGCTACAGTAAACGAAACGAAGCGGGGCGATCGGTTCCGCTCGATCAACCCAATTGCTCACTCGAGCGGCGCCAAACGCGCGAATTTTGCGCCTATTTTCCGCCATTCGATCGCCGCCGCCCGTTTCGAACGCCCGCTTGTCGAACGGACGAAAGAAAGGCGCGCGTATCGTTCGCTCCCGCTCGCCGGCCGCCGCCGCTAATTGCCGGCGGATTTCCGGAAGTCGTGCACGAAACGGCGGAACAATCGTTCGAACGAAACAACGGGAACGTTTCATTGGAGTTCGAATGTGGCAGGACGAAATGGCAACAAGTGGAAGCTTTCGAATGCTTCAGAGAACACGTTCCATGTGTCGCCCGTAGAAATAGCTTTTCCCAACAATTACCACAAACTCGAATGAGTGTGCAACGACAAAAACGGGAACGCCACCCTGCTGAGAGCACGCGACAAACAAAATCCAGCTAGCTATGCGTATAAATCCCCAAAAAATCATCCGCTTGCAGGTGACGGTCATCTTCCGCTCGACCTCGTTGTGCACCGAAAGCCGCACGTACCAAACGAGCGTGCACGACGGCGGCGAGTTGGCGGCCGCTTTTGTCGACGGGACGACGGCCGCCGGGCCCGACGACTCGCCGTGAGCTCTCCTCTCTCAAATCGATGGAATCTTCTCGTTTCTGCAGCGTCCTGTCGGTCGAACGGCTGAACCAAACGACCGTCCGTCTGCGAGCGGCGCACATCTCAACGGAAATCTTCGTTTTGCGACACGCCGACCGTTTGGCCGTCGTTTTGCAGGCGCCAGAGCGAGTGCTCACTGCCGTACGTTCTCCTCCACTATTCTTTCCGTTAGGGTTGGCAGCTGGTCGACCAGAGGTCTGTCTGCTTTACGTCATGCAACCTCAACTAGCGTAGCGACTCATAGCTGGCAAACCTTTTCGTTAACCACTCTACTACGCGGGTCTGCACGGCCAGGATTGCTTTTTTGTCGGCCAGCTGCCAATCATCTTCTTCATCCTCTTTACAGTCGGCCGAAGACACTCCGTCGAAACAATTGTGCCTGACGGGTTGCGCGTGGGAGCAGCACGACCTCCACGCCGCCCTCACGCGTCCCTTTTCGTACGCGCGTTGTTTGTTCGGCGGGCAGCCGCGAGGCGACAAGCTCGACGCTTACTGTACGCTCACTCTCTTGTTCATTCAACTACGTAGTTTGTCTTTCAGACAAATGCCAAGAACACCGAGTGCGCGGCTCCCTCCACTCGACGTGTGCCTTCGATCTCCTCTTCGCCCCCCACCGTCCGTCCTTCGGCGAAAGCGGACTGCTGGAATCCTGGCACGCCGTGATCGCAGCAATGCGGCACTTCCATGCGTTGCGCACAACCGACGCGAAACCGCCGGCCAAGTGGGCGAATCGACGGCCGAAGTGCGCGAGCGGCGGCGCCTCTCGCACTCACTTCCTTCCATTGGCCGTCCTTCTGCTCTTTCTCGTTGTTCAATGAACAATTCACTTTATTCAATTGTTTACCCTTGATCGCAGAGTTCATTTACGATCGCTCAATCGATCGGCGGCCGTCTTATCGTTGAGGAGCTCGCTTCAAGTCGGTATTTGCACGTATTTTGCGCCGGGAACACGAATTCACTCGCTCCGCTTGATAAGCAGAAGGGAGTGCAAGTGCAAGAGAGGAGAGCGGAAAGGAGAGGAGTTTGTTGTGGCGCCAAGACTTGGGAGTGAACTCACATTGTGGTCGCTTTATTTGTTTGCTTGATTCATTGGCAATGAACGAGAGCAATTCAGTTGCCGGGGCTGTTCGGGCCTTCAACGAGGTGAGTGTCTTTTAATACTCTTAATTCGCTCAACTCATTAACTTTCCTTCTAGCCATTCATTAACCCACTCGTTTGCTTGCAGAAACTGCGCGGCCTGACCGTTTGGCACGGCTTCTGGCTGTCGGTGGGGGCGGCGGCGCTCGTTTGGATCGCGGTGGTCGGCGTCTTTTTGTTCCGCCGGCACTCCCGCCGCTCCTCCCCGCAAGCGATGGACGAAAGAAGCCGCCTGTTGCGGGGATTCGCCGAGCGACGACGAAAGTCGTGCCTTTTTTTCGTTCAGCCGGCAATTTCGATGAAGAATTTGCAGGCGTCTGTCTCTTCTTCTCCCTTCCATCGGCAATAAACTTCCGTCTTACAAGACCTTTACTTTATTACAACAATCGTCAATGGAATACACAAGTAGGTACGTGAGTAAGCAGGTGCCGTCCAATCCAGTCGATCAATTCGAGCGATCAGAAGCTCTCGTAAGCGGCGTGTCGGGGCCGCTCGCTGAGGATCTTCCGCTCCTCGTCCGCGCGGAACGACCACCGCGGACGGCCGCCGCTGGAGTTTTGGAAGCGGAAGACGATCTTCGTCGCCGAAACGATCAGCAAGATGACGGCGAGGATGATGGCCAGAGAGAGGACCGCCCAGAACGCGGACCACACTTGCGAGACGCCGTTCGTCGCTTCCGCTGGAGCCGCTGGAGGCGCTGGAGGCAGCGGAGCTGGAGGCGCCGAAGCTGGCGGCGGGTTGGTGTTGCCCGCGGCTCCTTGGGGCAACACCTGCGCGAACATCGGCAATCCTTTGAGGGGAGTGCGGCGTGTCGGTCGATGGTCGACGACGGTGATCCACCGGGTCGGGTGGGTGGGCAGCGGCGAGAAGACGGTGGTCACGGGCGTGTAGTCGGTGGACGTTCTCGTCCGGTACGTGGACGACCGAGTGGAGGAGGTCGAGTAGGTGTTGGGAGAGGAGGGAGTGCTGCCCGTCTGCGTCCCCCACGGCTGCCGGCGGGTGGTTGTGTGGAAACGATGGCGAATTTCCGGCGTCCCCGTCCGCCCGCCGTGCCGCCAGTCGGGATCCCAGGGCGGCAACGTGCGGTCGTGCTTCCGATCGCCGCCATCGTCCGACGCCTCCGCCTCGGCTTCGGGCACCTCCTTGAGCCAAAAGCGGACGGCGCGCTGGTTGTACACCTCCGGATAGAAGGTGGGCGCGTACTTGAGCGTCGCGTTGTCCTCTTCGAGTTGGAACGAAATGAAGTAGTGGTTGGCGCCACCAAGATCCACCGGGCGCCAATCTGAAGCAACAATTCAATGATTCCGTTGCTATAGATTGATTACCGTGCTCGATCGTCCCATTGCGGACGAACTCGTGCAGCAGGTGGGTGAAGAAACGGGTGTAGAAGCCGTGCAGTTGATCCCGCCGTCCGTTGGGCACCGCGACGGTCGCCGTTCCGTTCGTCGCGTTCCACGGCGCCGGCGGTAGCGTCGTGTTCAAGAAGAACTCAACGGTGTAGTGCGGAAAGACGGGCGTGAAGCCCAAGTAGGTGGACGAGTTGACCGACGCCGTCAAGATCCCGACTTCCGTTGCGATGGCGTTCAGGACGTCGTTCCGCACGTACGTGACGCCATCGATCCGCGCGGCGTAGTGCCGAACGCACGCCTCCACCGCCTCCGAGGACTCGTAGCCGAACAGGCGCGTGTACTTGGCGCACTCCTCCGGCAGCCGCGCATCGGTCGGCAGCGACGCCTCCATCGGCGAGATGAGCAGCAGTTGGATTGGCTGAAGCGAAGAGAGGAGTGAGGGGAAGGACGGAGAGAAGTGAAAAGAATCCCGCAGTCAGACGACCCCCGACTTGCATCCGACCGTCCTTCCGATACGATTTGCCGTTACACGCCTTCCGACGGCGGGATCGGAAGGAGTTCAAATGTTTCCTCCGATTGCGAGCAGCGATACGAATCGATCGTTCGGACCTGTCGATCGCTCAGCCGGCCGGATCGGGCGTCGTGTGACTGCGGGGGAAGAGAGGATAGAATGGAACGAACCTTGACGTTCCCGATGATCCCCGCCAGCGTTTCGATGGGGACGACGTTGCCGTCCACCTGCGGGCCGAACGCGTCGCGATCGTCGCGCGCAACGGCGGCCGCCAGCTCGTCGGCCGACTTTTTGCGCAAACAACGGACTTTCTCGCGAATGCTCGTCGTCTTCCACCACCATTGGGTGCGCGATTCCGATGAGTCGAGGCACTAAACGAAGCCAAATGGGAAGGAAGAAGACGGAAGCTCACGCCAAGACGCTCTAACACGCGGGCGGTGGCGTTCTGCGCGCCGTGCTCGCGGACGAGCGGCAGCTTCTGATGGAGGATTGCCGCTCCGGCGAGCAGCTCGTCGTCCAGCACCGGCGACGTGATCAACAGTTGGCCCAATGGAGCAGCCGAAGGATCCTCGACCAGAACGATGCGGCGGGGGTCGCCGCCGAACGCGTGGATCTCCCGTTTCGTCCACTTGAGCGCGTGCAGGATGTCTTCAAGCAGATTCATTGCATTTGGATGAATGGAGGAACGAACCGTAAAGCCCGAGGTTGACCGCCGCATCGCCGGTGGACTGGCCGAAGTCCGCGAAGCCGAAAATTCCCTGCCGATAGGCGGGAACCACGAGCACGAGGCCGCCGCTCGGTCGGCCCGCAACGCCCGGAATTCGCGTCCAGTTCGCATTCGGCGGGACGTGGACGGGCGTGGCCGAAAGGAGGAAGACCACCGTGCAGTTGGTTTGATTCTACACGATTCGTTTGGCGAATTCCATCCAAGAACTCACCATACAGTGGGCATCCGCGTAGACGTCCACGTACAGGCAATCCTCGCTTTCTCGCTGCTTGTTTTTGTTCAGCTCGCTCGTCCCGATGCAGGCGGGCGCGTACGCCGTCGCGTTTTGAATGCCGAACCAGCGCCAGTTGGACTGCGCTCGCTGGAAGCGAAGCGAGTCGACCGGCGGCCGCGCGTACGGGACGCCCTGCAACGGCCGGTTGGTTGAGAGCATGCAAGAGATTAAAGAGACGGACGAGAAAGACGTTGGTCTCCTGACCGGTGTCGTTGACGTGGACGCCGTCGATCAGCCCATTAGAGAGACGAACCACTCGGCCGTCGCTCGTGTTGAGCAGGAGAAAGAAAGAGAAGAAGGAGAGGGCCGAGTACCCGAATGAACTCATCCCCACTCGAATCTAAACGATCCAAACGGAATTTAACGGCTCGAATCAAGCGAAAGAAAGCAGGACTAAAGAGGAGGTGCCCGACCTAAAGGAGAGGAGTGGAAGGCCGACCCAACCGAAGGGAAATGGCCGAAAACAACAACAACCGCGTGCTCCGCCGTCTTATCAATCCAATTTCCCCCTAACGAAATGCGGGGCGCGGAGGGGAGTTGCGGACGATCGATCGCTGCGGTCTTTCCGTCGCTCGACCAGCCGGCCGACCGGCTGCTCGTCGTCGTCCTTCTTATCTCCAGCCTTTCTTCCACCACTCTCCGCTCCTCGCTCACTCGATCGACCGACTCCTGTTTGTTTGAGGCGGCTTGTTATTGCGAAAACACACGCGAGGTTTGTAGTTCGAAACGGACGACTACGCGAGCACGCACCAACGAGTAGCGATCAGCTGTTTCCTTCCTTTCGTGCGTAAGGTGATGACTAAACGTCTGCCTCAAGTGGAGGAGCTCGCCGCGATCCCGGAATGCGCTCGATCAACCAACCGGCTCGCATGTTCTTTGGGCGGACCAACGGACGGTTTTTTGCAAGCAGCTGCACAAGTCGTTTCTTAGAATGCAAACACTCGTTCGTGTTTCACACTCAACTTCAACAGCAAACCAAGAATTAGATCCGTTTATCCACGAGTAATCGATGGAAACAAATGGGGAAAGGAATGGCAACCGAACAGTTTCTTCTGTACATGAGAAGCGAGCGGAGAGGGCAGGGAAGCGAACACGAACGATCAAATCAATACAAAAGAAGGAGGACTAATGAGAGGAGTTCATCGGGTTTCGTTCTTCCGGTCGCCGCCACCGCCGCTCGACGCGGTGAGGAGTTTGCGGGCGAGGAAGCGGAAGGACTCGCGGAACGCCGGCCGCTCGCCCGCCGTCGCCCAGCAGTCGCGCAGCAGCTGGACGACCTCCGGGTCGGGCACCTCGTTGAGCGTCGCGTCCGGGTAGATCTGAACGAAACGATGATCATTTTGGAAGCCTCGAGGTGAAGGCTTACCGCTTGCTCGGATTGATCCAACTGATTCCGCGCATTCCCGATGAGCTCCGCATTCGAGAGGTCGGGGAAGGGCGGGTGTTCGCACGAGTGGAGGATCTCCCACGCCGTGACGCCGAAGGAGTAGGCGTCCGATTGGGCGGACCACGCGTTCTAAACACTGGGATGAACGAAAGGAGTGAATGGAAGAAAGAACGAACCAAAATGATCGCCTCGGGCGCCGAGTAGCGCAGTTGGGCGTGGTGGTTGGGGCCGCGCGGGGCGGCGACGCGCACGCGGAGGTCGGCGTCCAGCAGGCAGCATTTCGGCGAGAGATGGCCGTGGACGACGCCCAGCCGCTCCAACTCCTCCATTCCGGCGGCAATCTGCGAGCAGAAACCCAACAGGCGGGCGTAGTCGAAGCGACCGTTCGATCGCTGGCAGAAGGCGCGAACGTCGCCCTCCTGCGCCCACTCGCCGACGAGCGCCAAGTCGCCGCATTGGCCGTGCAGGCGGTTGAGGTGCGGCGAGGCGGCGTTCGCGTTGAGGTCCGCGGCAACGCGCGCTTCGGCCATCAGCGCCAGTCGCGCGGCCTCGTTGTCCACGTGCAGCCGCTTGACGGCCGCCCGTCGCTCGACGCCCGTCCGCCGATCTCGCCAGCGACAGGCGAACACTTGGGTGAATTTGCCCTCGCCGATGCGCTCCAGGAGCTCCACATCGGCCGTGTCGATGGCGGCAAGCGGAGGCGAGTGCGCGGAGCGCGTGGGGCTGAGCATCAGCTCGCTCGAAGCAACCGACGAATTGGCCGCGTCGTCGTACGTTCGTTCCACTTCGACGTAGTTCGGTCGATTCCTGTGGTGTTTGTGGGTTAAACGAACGGAAGTCGGAAGAAAGGAGTACCGGGTCGGCAACGTTCGATTGCGCCGATTCAACGAGTCCTTCGATCGGGGCTTCGGGATCGGCCGGCGATGCGCGGGCTCGCCGCGGCGGTTCGGCAGCAGCGGCACGGTCGACGAGGGCTCCGCGTAGATTCTGCAATCGAAAGATGAAGAGCAAGGTTGAAAAAAGTGGACGAACCCCTCGCTCGACGAATTCGACGGTCCGTCCGCTCGCACTGCAATCCAGCGTTCATTTGTGCCTCCTTTCTTGAACGAACCGGTGGAGGCGGTCGATGAGGGCGGGAGTGGGATCGTGGGGAGCGGCGGGGGCGGAGGCGGGAAGTTGATGTCCAGGAGGGAGGGCGGCATGTCGTGAGCGCGCAGCGAGGGCGGCATCCCGGCGAACATCGTGCCCGAACACGAGCGGCTGGCCGGGGCGACGCCCAACGCTCGCTGCGGGTGGCCGCCGACCGCCGTGATGGCGCGCGGATCGTTCGGAAGAAACAAGGCGCCGTTGTATTGGGCCAACAGTTGCTGATGCGGAGCGAAGGAGTGCGAGTGGACGACGTGGCGCGGATGGCCGCCGTACGCGCCGTTCTTCGAGCCCAACGTCGCGATCAGGGCGTTCGATTTGGGCGGCCCGACGAGGAGGTCGTGATGCGAGAGGGTGCTCGTCGCGGCCGTCGAGCGGGACGACGGCGAGCCGATCGAACTCGTGATCATCAGCTTCTCCGGCGAGCCGCCGCCCAACTTCGCCGCTCCCACCGATTTGCGGCGCATCGCGACGCACAGCGCTAGCGAGAGCACGACGAACAGAACGACCAGCACTGCAGCAAACAGAAGATGATTAAAAGATGCAATTGGAGGAACGAACCAGCGACCAGGACGTAGTACAAACCGAACGGATCGGCGGCATCGAGCGGGAAGTTCGGGAGCAGCGAGGCGCCGTTCGAGGGATCTGCAATCGATCGATGAGGAGAAGCTGAAGAGGGAACTCACCAGTAATAAAGCGAATCTCGCTCAAGTACACCCACTCGGTGGTGAACAGCAGGCGAAGGCGGAGGATTCGACCTGCTCGCTCCTCCAACGGCACTCGGATCGTGTAGTGATTCTCCGGTTTCCGCTCGTCCTCTCGCTCGCCCTCCTCCTCACTCGACGGAGCGGTCGGGTACACGAACTGAATGGGCGTTCCATTCGATTTGCCATCGGTGGAGAAGTCGACTTCGATTTCGGCGATCGGTCGCCCAAAACCGAACAACTCGACGGCGGCGAAGTGCTGCTCGCGTTCGAATTCGAAGCGCAACTCCACGCGGCCGTCCGTCTCGTTGCGACGCCACGCCGTCCACGAGCCGTTTCGGTAGGGCTGGCGGTAGAGCGGGTCCATCGGCGGGTTGCGCGCAACAATTCCGTCCGTGAGGAGGCCCAATCCCCTGCAACCGGTTGATCAAAAGGGGACTTTCGTTGCGCAACTCACTTCAAACTCCCGTATTCCTCGTCCACCTCTTCCGTTTCTTCGAACGTCTCGTCCGTGAAGTTCTCCGCTTCGGGCTCGGCGGGCGGCGGTTTGGACCACGAGTAGAAGAGCGGGCCGTCTGAAAGCCGGAGGATTGGACTGCTCGAAGCTTCGCTTCAAACCTTTGTACTCGCAACCGTACACTTCGAGCCGCATGCACGTGGTGCGCGTCTGTGTGGAGTGAGGAATGACGCGCAGCTTTGAGGCGACGATCGGCGGGTCCAACTTGCGGAGGACGGCGGTGACGGTGTCCGCGTTGCCTTCGATCAACGTCGCCCCGCTGCGCGATCGCCAGCGAATCCACTTTTTGATGCCCGCGCGCCAGTAGTCGACCAGGTACGCTTGAGCAAACTCCTGACCCGTGCCGTTGCCTGCAGAGAAGAAGAGGTGAGTCAAAAGACGGAAGGAGCGAATGAATTGGTCGAGTGAGTGGAAAGAAGAGAGGAAAGAGTGGAAGGAAGCGGGGAGTGAGTGGATCAAAGGAGGGAGTGAGTGGGTGTCAGAAAAGGTGGAAGGAGTGAGTGGATGAGAGGAGTGAACAAACCGTAGCGCCCCTGCGTCTCGATGCCGCGAATCACGTGCGTTCGGCCCAAATTCAACTGCAGGAATTCGGAAGAGGAGTTCCGAATTTGCGTCTTCGGACACCAGGCGCCCGAATTCTTCTCGGTGCGGATCCTGAACGAACGGATGAAAGGAGTGAGCGGAAGAAAGCAGAAGGGATTACCGAGCGTTCTGCGGTCCCACCGACTGCGGATCGAACGACGAGCTGGCGGTGATCTGCGCGTCCTCGATGACGCCCGACTCCATGCCGAGCGCTTCGATTGGGCATTTGGCTGCAACAAGGAAGAATTCATTGCATTGTCCATTGTCGAGTGCTTCTGATTTCTTTGTGCTTAGTGCCCCTTGCTCTTCGCTTCGCTTTCCGCTTCGACTTGCTGTTGTTTACACACACGCACGCGCTCGTTGCATGCCGTCGATTCGATGCGCGAATCAATGCGCGCGTCGCGGTTATGAATCCGTCGCGCGCGCCTGTTTGCCCACGAGCCGACCGGCGGCCTTGAACTCGGCGTTCGCTCGTCGTCGTTCGGCGGACAAATTTGCGTATTTCCGCTCGTTCGGTCGCCGCGGTAATCGATCTTCTTTCGTGTGCTCGTTTCACGGCGGTCATTTCGGTGACAAGGTCAATCTCATGCCTTCCCTTGCAGTCATCTCAATGCTTGCTGCTTGCTGCTCGCTGCGTGTTGCTTGCTGCTCATGACTTTTGGCTGGCTTTACGAAACGAAACGAACGTAATGAGCGGGAGATGAATGATCGGCGTGATTTACGCGTTTCGGTAGGAGCAAAACAACCGCCTACTGTCCACTAATTAACGTCCGGAAGAATAATTAGTGCAAGGAACTTCAAACAACCCCGCCGCCTGCTGCTTGGCGTTCATTTACCGCAATTAACCAATTTCGGCGCGAAAGGCGGCAGCTGTTCGTTTGTTTCGGCGTGCGCGAGCGCGAAAAGAAGTGAGTTTGGCGCCACTTCGCTCCGATTTGTCGGCTGTTGGCGGATTTCTTTCGTCTCGATCCGATCGAAACGGAAGTTCGAGCGGGTGAAGGGCGAAATTGGCCGCAAGCGACGGCTAATTGGGAGCAGAAATCAGTAGCTTTGTGTTGCGAAGACCTTCTTGATTGCCGCTGGAAGCAGTGAACTCTTCTGTTCTGTCCACTCCCAACCAGTCCACTGGCTGTTGGAACGGAGGTCATTAGCCGCGCGTTCCCGACCGCTCGGATTGCTCTCGATTGGTTTCGAGTTGCAATCAGCCGCTCCCGTTCGATGCAAAAGGAGTGGAGGGAGGAGGGAGAAGTGTGTAAATCGGACCAACTGCTTTCCTTTCCGTCCGCGCAGCCGAAAGGCCGCCCGAACGGACGGGCCGAACGCAAAGTGGGGAATTGATTTACGAACGTCACACCGCGCGGCCGGCCGCCCGATCGGCCGTCTGCTCGCCCGTCAATCCGCTGCGGTTTTCGCGGATGCGCGGCTGTCGGCTCGCTGCGAGCCGCCCGCCCGCCGTCGATCGTCGATCGGATTACAAAAAACGATTGCGACAAGTGAGCGGGCGAAAGGAAGAAAGAATCCGATAAAATGGAGTGAATCCTTTGGATCGGTGGAAGAATTTTGTTGACGGGGAGTGGAACGCTGCGAGTGATGCGAATTTTTTTTAATTTTTCAGATCTGAAGCGACAATTCCTTCGGTAACCGAGTTTCTTTGGAATTCCCCTCAACCGAACTTCTGGACAACTTTGTACGAACCCGCCCTGCACGAGTGACGGTAATTTGAAGTGACGTGCGACCTTCGGATTTCGTCCAATTTGTCCCCCTTTTCGTGCAGCAGAACGAAACGGAAAGAAAAGAGAAAGGAAGCGGAGGGATGGAGACGTCCATTCGCCGCTCTTCAACGAATTCGTAAAGTTTTGATGCCTTCGGCTACTGCTCGCTGTATGGCGTGCCGTCTTTTAATTTGCGGTCTGCCTGCAATAATCCTCTAGCGGCATGGCTGCTCGATGTTCATCTCAATTGCAGCAGCAGCAGCGGGAGTGGAAAAAACTCCTCCTCGTCGTCACGCGTGTCGCCCGCTCATCAATTTTGGCGGCCGGCCGGTCGTCATCGCCGCGCCGAGTGCCGTGGAATTTCGAATGCAACGGGCGGGGAATTCGTGATGAAAACACTTGAGGAAGCCGAAAAGGAGTGAATTCTCGAGTATCGCCTGCATTCTGCTGCATTACACCGCCCAGTTACAGTAAGCAGTGGGGAGAATTCGATTGGAAACAAACGAAATCGATGGGGAACAAGTGAATTCGAATCCGGTGTTCAAAACCGATCGATCAGAATCAATCCGGCAGCCGGCCGGCTTGTCGCTTCGCTCAATTAACGGCCAATTGCCGAGCGCCCACCCAATGGATTGTGTTTGACACACGGACGGACGAGCGACGAGCAAGTGGGGAGCCGGACGTGTGTTTGGACACTCCGGCCGGTCGGCCGAATCCAACGGTCGATCGGTCGGTCGGTCGGCGCAAAGCCGAGCGGAGGTCGTCGGAATGATCGAAGACGCCGAAACCGCCGCCATTTGTACCGACCGACCAACCGGCGGCTTTTTTCTTCGCCCGTCGATCACAACAATCTTTGATTGAAGCGGCCGATTGGCGGTGGATCGCTTGCTGCTCGTTTGGGGGAAGAAGCCGCCCAAATTGGAGCTTCCGGCGCCGGCGGCATGAAAGCGGAAACCGCTGACGAGAAGGCGGGCGTGTGTGCATGAATAATCAAACATCGTTGCTCCAGGTGCTTACGAGAGTGCTCCCGTGTACTCCCAATTGTTTACACGCCGTTACGAGGAATTACAAGGCATTTCTCGTGCCTGAACCGAGCGAAAGAAAGCGAACGGAACTCGTGATTCAAATCGCTTGATTGTTGACTCAAAGATTTCCGCGCGCTCTTCACGGCCGCACCGGCCGAACGCCTCGGTTTTCGTTCGGGCGGGCAGCGAGCTCGAGTGTCCGCGCGCGAGTGCAAGCGGGTGGCCGCGGCCTAATCCGCCGCCTAATCCCAACACAAACCCCTCGACTCGAATTAGTTGGGTTTTTTTCGGCGTGAGCACGCGCCCCGCGAACAAACCGAATGGAAGAAATCGGAAATTAGGCGTGAAGATGGCCGCCGAATGGAGTGCTCTCGGCCGCCCCATTCGCGGGGCATCGGGCGGCCACATGCTGCGCGCGAGAGCAAGAGGCCGCTAATTACGGCGACCACTCGCCCTTGTTCGCTCGGAAATCTCGTGAAGAAAGGGCGTGCATTTGGACGCGAAGGGCAGTGCGAGCAATTGATTAGCGAGCTGCTTTCCGGAGATAATGAAACGAAACGAAGAGGAGTGTTGGAGTGACCGCTGGACATTCGCGTCGGCGTCGGCATTGGGATCCCGCTGACTCGTCGGTCGGCTCGCATGGAGCAATTCGAATGAGATTAGCGAGCGAGCGAGCAAGAGCGCATGCTTCCCATTCCCATTGAACTCGGCGGCCGATCCACGCGCGGGATGTTCTCGAGCGCGCGAGTTCGCCGGCCGGCCGACCGAATGCAATTGCAGAAACGCGAATGCCGCCGCTGGCTGCAGCTGCGACCCGCCCGCCGACGCGCTGGAGTTCGCCGCCGGGATGCGCGCCGCAATTTGGACGCGAGCAACTCGCCGCGCCGATTTCCCACGAGATCGCCGCGCGCCGACCGCGCCGACGACCGACGACATGCCGCCGGCCACTCGCTCTCATTCGTTCGAATTAGCGAGCGACACACTCATGCGATCCGGAAGACCCAAAAGAAACTGGAAGACGCGGAACTCACCCAAATCGAAGCCATCGGCGGCGCGGAGCAGGAGGACGACGGCGAGGAGTCGCCGAAGAACGGCGCGGGGCCCGACGGATCGGTTCATGACGCGAGTGGAGAGCGGCGGCGATCGACGGCGACGGGCGGCCGCATCGGAAGAGAAAACGACGGAAAAGAAAGCTGGAACAAAACGAAAGCGATTATTCGCGATTCGCAAAGCGACGAAAGGCGGCGACTTCGTTCACGAAGCCCGCGAACAACGCGGAACGACGCGACGCGATGGGCAGCTGCACGGAGCAACGCGGACGCGATGAAAGCGGCCCCAATTTCCGGCGACCAGAAGCGGCCGGAAGCTCGAAGGAAATTGCCGCGTGGACCGGGCGGCTCGAATCAAAACCGCCGAACTCGCGCAAACGGCCGGCCGGACGCGCCAGACGGCGCCACCACCAGCAAACGAATCGTAAACAAAAGAACGAAGTGGGAGGATCACGGGGAAGAAAATCGAAAAAGAAATCCGTTTTGTTCGCCGCCGGTCGACCGCCGGCTTTTCCTCACTTTCGGCGGCGGATCAACAAAACGATCGGCGAACACCCGCTGACCGCCGGAGAGTCATCGCGGAGCCCCTCCGCCTCCTTCGACGACCCCCGTCGCCGCCGTCGCCGCGAACTTGACGAGAGGAGCGGCGCGGCGAACTTGTGGCGCGGGCCGCCAGCCGCAACCGAAAAGAAAGTGGGCGGGGCCACGCGGCAAGCGGGCGGCGTTTTCGGCGGGGAGGTTTGGGGCGGGCGGGAGCGAAAAGGAGTGACCGCCGGCTTCCGTCGCGAGACCCCGACGGCGCTTTCCGCGTTGCACCGGTCGGTCGCCCGTGGAGTTGCGTCGAAATCGTGAACTTTCGGAATCCAACGGGCGGCGGAGAATTCCCAAAGCAGAATTGATGGCCGGAAACGACGACGAGCGGCGCTCATCGGTGTTCGAGTCGCCGAGACGTTCGGTGCAAAGGGCGGCGCAAAGGAAAGAAAGAAGATGCGAGCGAACGGCCCGACGTCACGCAATGCGATGTACGCGCCGCAATGAATCGAACGATCGGCCTCTCGCGATCGTGCGGCAGCGGAAAGAAAGCAGATGATTTGTGGGACGAACGCAAAAGAAAGCGAAAAGCCGACGGAACGCGTCTGGCGGCAGATCGCACGAACGGGCGGCTCCGTTTGGACGCAATACAGGACGTCGTTTTGATGGCGAGAACTCCGCGTGTCAAAAAGAATTGTTGATCGAAAACACGCAAACAATCGAAACTCCGATCTGGGCAGCGGTGGACGGAACTCGACGGCGTGAAGATGATCGCGCGAGTTGTGGGTGGCGGCGTCGAGAGTCCGCCTTTGCCTCGGCGGAGTCAAGAGTCAATCAACACGCAAAGATTCATGAACGTTGAGAAGAGCGTGAAGAATGCGAGCGGGCACTCGAACACAACGCCCTTCTTCCACGAACACGCTCGGAAATGAAAAGGAAAACGCGCCGTCCACTCGTCCCGCTCGCGTTTGGCAAAGTTCGCCGCCGAAACTCGTGGAAGACGCGCGGCGCGTCTTCGAGTGGACCGACGCAAACGCGGGAACAATCGAGCGGCAAAACGGCCGCGCAAACTCGCGCAATTTTCCACCTTTTGCTTCCCGGCGGCGGCCGCCATTCTTCTCGCTCGCGCGGCCCCCATTTTGAATGCGTGATTAGCGCACGAGAAACAAAGTGCCGAAACGTCCCCGCGCAAGTGGCCAATCGTCCCACCTTCCCGCTCTTCCGTTGCTCGTCTCGTCCACCGGCATCCCCGCGCGAGCGGCGTGGGAGTAAAAGCGAGTGTTTTCGAAAATGGAGGGTCGTCGAATGCAAATTTGTGTTGCGACAAGCGGCGCCTCGCCGTGGAGCGCGGAAAACCAAGCGGTCGACGTCGGTGCGCGCGCAGGTGGAAGATTCCCGCGCATTTCAATGGAGAAAAACGTTTTGCGGCGCTCGACGTTTCCCTCCGCGCGCGGCGCCGCGCCTCCCGCTCGTTTTCTCGCGCTTTTGTGCGGGCTTTCACGGCGAGTCGCCTCTCGAGTCGAATCTAAGACGTCGGCAGAGGGAACGATTTGTTGCGTTCTCCCCAATTCGATCCTCGCCGTCGCCGTCGAAGCTCGATTGCAAATGTGGGCGAGAGTCGCGATCAAGTGTTGGCGTCGATTGCAGCAAAAAGACTCGTTTTATGCAACGAAAAGAAAACATTCGCCGGAGCGTTCTCTCGTTCGCGAAAGTCCATTATTTGCCGAACGCCCGCCGATCGCCGTCCATCCGCCCGCCGTCTGCTTTCTTGTTCGCGTTAATGATGCGTGCGGGATGGCGGGGACAAAACGAAGCGAACGAACGACGGCGGACGGGCGGAAGCCGACGATCGGCTTTGTTAAACGAACGCGGCAGAGAAGTCGGCTGCGGCGGCAGCGAGTGAATGAGGTCGTAAATCGGACATCGAAAAGGGCGAACAGCGTCCGCGCGAAGATCTCCGCCGATCAAAAAACAACCCTTTTCGATCGCTCGTAAAAGAAAGTCGGGGGCTCTAGAGGTCGAAAGAGACTGGAGGATGACTGGAAGAGGTTCGAAAGGCGCTTGTACTCACTCCGCTCGCCCCACTCGTTCACTCATTCACGCAGGCAAGCACTCATTCAATAAAAGGAGCGGAGATTGCGGCGCGGCGAACGCAAAGGTCAAACGACGGCGGCGGCAAAAAGAAGATCAGCGAGCCGAACGCGCGGCGAGGAGGTCGGCGGCAGCGGCGGCGGCGGCAGTGCAAAACCAAACGAACGCAATATTGCGCGCGCCGTCTTCTGTTCGCTTCTTTCCCGGTCCCGCTCGCTAATCTTTCCGCCTTTCCTTCCGTTCGGTTCGGCTCGGCTCCCGTTCGTTTTGATCGGCGAGCCGAGCGGCCTTGCTGCGCGGCTTGCGGATTAGTCGGCGGACTCCTCCATTGCGCTCCCATTAGTCTTCTTCCTTTTACAAGACGGCGAGCGACGGCGGTTTTTTTTGTGGGCGGAGGTCAAACGAGCGCCGAGCGACGGCGCAGAGGAAGGCGCGGAAGAAGGCGGCCGTAAATCACACGCGACAACGACGACGAGCATTCGATTGCACCTGTTGGTTGGCGGGAAGGGCGCGAGAAAGAAGGTGGGGATCCGAAAGGCCGATCCACCCGCCGATCTCCGTGGAAATGCCGCCGCCTTTCCGCCGCGGGAAGGTCGACCAGCTGGAGGCGATTCGTCTTCCCGTTCGGGCGGTCGAATGTTGCGGCCGCCCGAATCCAATCCAATAATCCCCCCACCCACCCGCTCGCCCATCTTTCCGCTCCGTTCCGCGGCCATCTGATCCCCGCGAGCCGAGCCGAAACCAAGCGAACGGTTTCGTTCGTTCGTTCCGACGATAATCCCCCGCTCTTCCCTCCGTTGCGCGTCCAATACGGAAATTAAATGAAGGCGCGCCGCCACGCAAACACTCGAGCTCCGCATTTCGCTCGCTCGGCTTTGAATTCGAAGCGAGGAGCAGCGGCGAGAATTCGACAACACGGAGGGAATGAGAGAGGAATGAGAAACACTTGAAATCAAACCGTGATTGAAAGCAGCCGGCCGACGAGCAAATTTGAGCAGCAAAGGAGTGAATCCGCGGCAATAAAACGAGGCCAACCGATCGAAAGGAAGGAAGCGGCGGGAGGTGCGCAAACCCCCGGCTAATCTTATCAACCGACTGCCCCCTTCCGCAAACAAACCGACGCTCGGGGGATGTCCGGCGGAGGGGACGGCGGAAGGAGGGCGGGTTTACGACGTCGTAAACACACGCACGAGTCCTCGCTCCCTCGCCTCTTCGGACGGCCATCGGCGGTCAGTTCGGTGCCGAGCTGCCGGGAGGTGCGTGAAGAGCTGAGTGAAACGAGTGATCATCGCCCGATTGAGCGGAGATCAGCCGAATCGGAGCAAACACGCGCGACCGGCAAGAAGTGAGCGAACGTCGCGTGCGGCAAACAAGCCCGCAATTGACTCCTCGGAAGCGGGAAGGCGGAAAACGAATAAACAAATCGGAAGTGTCACTCCGCCGTTGGGCATTCGTAAAGCAGAAAGAAGTGGAAGAAAGAAGGAGTGGGATGTAAACAAATGCACGGCACAACGAGAGAAGTCCGTTGATGCGTGCGGGATCCGGCCAACCAACCGAAAGATTTATGCCGCCGAGGTTCGCAGAGGTTTGATTGCTTGGATTCGGAGACCGAATGACCGCAGTCAGCGGTTGACAAGCAGCCGGCCGGGCGGCCGGCAAGGGGGACGCGGAACGATTTACCGACAAATTTACAGCCGTTTTTTGCGATCCGCCGGCCGATTTGGGCGGCGGGTGGCCGGCGGAGCGGCCAGCTGCTTTCGACCGCTCGTAAAACACGGCGGTCCGCCGGCCGCTCCAGCAGACGGACCGCCGCGGCTCGGCGTTGATCGGGGCAACGTAATCAAAAGACGGCGATCTCCAATGCAGGGGAGCGACGAGCAAAACGATCCCCGTTGCGTGTGCCCGCCGATGACCGCCGGTCACTCCCCGCCGAATGGACTCCAGATGTTCGCCTCTCGTAAAACACGGAGGAGATGTTTGGGGTCAACCGAGGAAGAGAGCGGGGAGTAGTGGATCGAATCTCCGAGATAATTACGCGCTCCTTCGTTCTCCTTACGCTGCACTGGAGGAGAAAATCATCTGCGACCTCCGATCTTGCGAGAGCATCAGCAGGCAGTCGGGAACGAGAGCAAGAGCGGGACTGCAAGGAGCGTTAATGAACGAGCGAGCGAACAGACGGATGACATTCGATCGGATCGCATTAGAGCGAACAAGACGCCAAACGAGCGAACACTCGCGCGATCCCCCGCGTGGCCTTGGAGTCGCCCCACGGGACAGCGAACGAGCAAACGAACAAGCAGAGAACAAAGGAACACACCAGCGGGATTGATTGGACGAAGATAGTTGGCAATCGAAGGGAATCCCCGCCGCTTTCTCTTGTCGTCGTCGTGTTGCAATTAATCTTCGTTCTTCGTTGTTGTCGGAGCAAGAAGGCGGGCGGGCGGGCGGGCGGGCGGGCGGGCGGGCGGGCGGGAAATTAGAATCGCGCCCTCGATGTTCACCGCCTCGCCCGTCGCCGCCCTCACTCCTCGTCGGCGGCGGCGAGCGGCGATCTTTTGCGCGTCGCCGCCATTCGGGCGGAAGAACGCGGCAGGGCGGCCGGCCGGCCCGAATGACCGGAAAGAAACAAAAGAAATGAGAAAGCCGGCCCTCCATCTCGTGTTACGATTCCCCCGCTTCGTCCTGCTCGTTAGTCCCTTCATCGGGCAGCGACCATCGGCCGCCGCAATTGAAGCCGCACTCATGAACACAAAACGAACGAACGAGCGAAACGGGCGGACGAGCGGACGAGCGGGCGGAACGCGAGAACGAAAGCGAGAACGAAAGCGAGAAGGCGGGCGGGCGGGCGGCAATCGAAGTGCGAAAAGAACAAAAGCCACCACCACTTCAATGCTCGTTTATGATCGCTTTCGATTCGATGGGATTCCAGCGGAAGTTTCAGCGAAAGTGGAACCAATTTCACAACTTCAAATCGAAAGCAATTTCCGGTTCGTTTCAAGCGAAAAGCCAAACGAGCGGCAGCGGCCGAACCCAACGGAAGTGGATAGAAACCATTGCATTCCTTCCAATAGTCTCGTTCGAGATTAAGAGACGTTTGGATGTCTCTAATGACAACAACGGGGCGAACTCCAAGCAAATACACAAGCAGAAGCCAATAAAACCGGTAGCATCAAGGCTAGAACGGTCCTCCGCCTCCATCTTCAATCCGCCCTCCAGTCCGTCCACTGCTTGTTGCGCTGCGTTGCGAATGAGAATCACCCTGAGAAACGACGAGAAATGCGAGGACCGCAAAGGGTCATAAACCGGCGGGTCGAATGGACTTCGCGCCGATTTGCGGCCGCTTTTTCGGACGATTCGAACGAAATTCCCTTGAACTCACGCCCATTGGCTTGAAGAGTCCAACAACGACGATCAAACGAGTGATCGAAACGACCAAACGACGAGCGAACAAGACGAAACGAATCAAAGCAACGGAAGAAGAAGCGGAAAGCGTGTTGCAGCCTCGCCAATGGCTGCAGCCTCGAAAGGCGGCGTCCAATCGGACAAACACGCGCGACGCGCTTTCCGTTTGGTTTCGAGTCGTAAACCGCGCACGTTTGCTTGCAGGTGGACGGACATAAACGAGCGGAAGACATCAAAAGAGGAGGAGGAGGTTTGATTGAAGCAACGGAGGAGATGAGTTTTTGGAGCGACGAAATCTATGGTCAATGGCCGCATTCCTCCACACTCTTCCCTAAAGAGAAGCCCCACCGCATCATCGGATGGGATGACCGCTCGGCCGCGTCAAACCCGCTAAATGACCCCCCAGACGGGACAAAGGAAGTGGCCGGCGGGCGTGCGGGCGGGAAGTGCCGCGTCAAAAGTGAGCGAAGAATGAAGACGCCCGGCACATCCAAAGAGGGCGACAGAAAACAACAAGCGGGCGGCGATTCCCGCCCCGCGGCCGGCCGCCCGTCGATAATTTCGGTCCGACGGAGAAGAAAGCCGGCGGGAGCGGAGCGAATGGACTCGCCGGATGGTCGAAGAAGCGGACGGTTTGGCCGCCGCCGAGAAACCGGCGAGTGGACGGCGGTTTGACTTCTTGGACGACGAAGCGGCAGGGATTCCTCAGGTTCTCGTCGTCCTCTGCTGCGATCATGGGCGATCCAAACAGAAAGAAAGAAACAAATAGCAGAGAGAAACAGAAGACAAGCCTCAAGGAGATCGAATTTCCGCCGCCGACGTCTTGAACCCATCAGTTTGCACGACGGCAGGCCTGCTGCTGTTTGTTCCGTCCGTTGCGTCCATTAGGCGGCCGCCTTCTCGTGTTCCTGCGGTCACAAATGGACATTCGAATCCCATTGGATTCAACGAAATCTCACGAACTAATGAACGGAACGAAGGGAAAAGCGGCGAAAATGAGGAGATTTTTCTCGTTTGCGGCCGAAACGAGCGGCCGCCCGGCTGGTCGCCGTGATCGTTCGGGGCGGTCGGGCGGGCGGACACCCCCGAAATGTTCCCGCCGGCGGGCCGCAAAGAGATCAATTACCCGCAACGAGTCCTTCCTCTTGAGCGACCGAAAGAACACGATCGATTAGCCCGCTGGCCGGCGGCTTCGCAAATGATCGATCGATGGACACGAACGGGCTTTGATTTTTGAACACAAAGGAGACAGGAAAGAGGATTGTACCGACCAGTAGCTTGGTGCTAAAGCAAGGGAACCCTATACCAACTCCACTATTCACTAAAGCACCACAAGCAAAAGACCGTGTACCCATAAGAACAACGAAGGACGAATCGTTCCGATTGCTCTGGACACATCAAAACAATAAAGGACGGATTGTATCCACTGGACCCGACGAAGGGAGTCGGCGCACATCAAACGAGAAGCAACGAGAGAAGCGAAACGAACTTCTCGACGGCCGCCGCGAATGTCGTGATTTCCGGCGAGCGGCCGAAACAAAGCGGAAATTTCCGCAATTCGCGACTTCCTTTGCGGTCGGCCGGCCGGCGGAATTCCCGTCGGGAAGTCGAGAGCACAACGAGGAGGCGGGCGGTCGGGCGGGAACAAGTGGCCACTCCGTCGGGGCAAAAACGCCGCCAGTTCGGCGGAATTCGAACGAAACAAACGAGAGGAGCGGGCGGAGCGGGGCGGAAATAAACAAACCGAATGGAATTCGCGGGAATTACGCGAGAAAAGGAGCTCCTTTGATCTGATGGGCGCTCAACCGTTGCGCAAGCAGCCGCTAATCCCCGCACCTCCCATCGGTCCGCTCGTCCGCCCGCTGGTTTCTCGAGTGCATGACCTCCGGCCGCCGCGGTCGTCGTCACTCACAAGCGGCCATTGTTTCCGCGCGCTCTTCTCACTCACTCGCCTACCGGCCGATCGGAGCAGAGCGGACGAAAGAGAAGCGGGTGCTAATGCCCGCGCGCGGGCGCAAACAACTGCTGCTTTCGCGCTTCCGATCGATCGGCCGGTCGGCCGGGCGCGCAAAAAGAAAGCGAAGGTCAAGAATCCCCCCGAATGACTCGGCGGGTGGGAGGGCCGGCGACGGGATTGAGTTACGCTCTGTTGCTACAGAGATTCTCGCCCACGGTCAACAAGAGAAGTTTGGGGAACAACGGAGAGAACGAAGTTCATTGGAGGCAATGGAGAGCGATGCCTTGAATGGCTTGGAACAAACTCTATTCTAAGCTCAAAGGTCGTCCATTCCCACGAGAAAAGGAGCAGCGCAACGTCCGACAAGCGAGAAGCAAGTGAGTGGGCAACAGATGTTCGAAATTCACTTCAGCCGTCGTCCAAAAGCGGAGAACAAAGGAGGCGGGCGCACTCCGCCCGCCGTCCTGCATGTTCGCTTTCGGTCCGCAAGTGTGTGAATTTGACGGCCGGAATGATGGGCGGGCGGGCGGGTGGCGCCGCCCGACTGACGAGCGCGACGGGGCCGATCGGGCGGCGGGCGCGGAGGTGACAAATGGCCGTCGTTTGGAGTGGACGTGTGATGAGTGAAGTGTTTGGTGAATTGGCGGGTGAGCGAGTGGAGGAGCGAGCGAGCAAGTGGGAAGTTTGAGTCAATAAGCGGGCAATTCGCTCGATTCCAGTGGGTAACGAGCGGCACGTCCGGCGGGCAAGAAGGAAGAAATAAAGAGCTTGTTCGGTCGCGAATGGCCGCTTCCCGTGGAAAGAAAGAAACAAACCGAACGAACGAAACGAACGAGAGGATCGCGTTTCAATTTCCGCAAACAAGCGGCGAGTTTCAGTGGGGCGGCCGCCGCGGGACGCCGCGAACGGGTCAACAACGCCGCCGAACTCCCGCCCGCTCGCTCGTTTCGTTCGTTCGAGTGCCGCCGTTCGATTGAGGAGCCGCCAACGAGCCGAAGGAGTGGCCGCTTTGTTTGTTGCAGGTGGAGAGGTCGGATGACAACGAGCGGTGGGGGAGGGAAGTGTAATTAGAACTAGCAAAGAAGAACACCGGACAGCGGAGCGAACTCTTGGATAGCGCCCAGCAGCAGACTCCACCTCGAAGACAAATGAACCGATGGAATTTGCATCAAGCCGTTCCAATCCTCTCCTCCTCTGCTGTTCGTTTCATTTGCCACGCGCCGTGATCAATGCAACGGTCACTACACATGCCGCTCTCCGCCTTTCTTTCCGCCTTTCTGCTCGCCTCGTTCGTCCACCCCGCTGCAGCGCACTCAACGACCGCCGGAAGCATCACGCGGACGAGCGTCTCTTTGGGGCGGAGTGTTCAGTTCGTGAGTTCCGCCGTTCATTCGCTCATTCCGGTTGCTGCAGGAGTGCGACGCGCTGGCGATGGCCCGCAGCGAGTTGTTCCGCGAGACGCGCGTCCGCTGGCTCGTGGACTTTGCGGACGACGAGTGGGAGCGGCGGATTCTCGCGAACGGGACGCGATCGGGCGGCTTCCTGGCGCTCGGCGGCCGCTTTTTCGTGCTGAACGCGCGCCGCGAACACGCCGCCAACTTCACGTGTCTCGTCGATGCGGTCGGCGAGCGGAACGAGGCGGCGCGCTTCGTTTCCGTCGTGATCCTCGGCGAGTTCCCCTCGACCTTCATTGATGGCATCGATTGATTGCTTGCAGAAGTGCTGGACTGCGCGCACTCGGCCGAAGGCCAACCGCACGTCTACCGCGATCCGTGCGTGTACGGCCGCTGCGAGCTGCAGGCGCTGAACGGCGTCGAGACGCTCCGCTGCGTGTGCGCCGCTTCGTTCTCCGGCGAGCATTGCGATGGTCTGCAATCAATCGACCAGTCGATCAACCCACCTGTTTGCAGTGTTCATTTCGACGGTCTCCTTTGAACTCCTCTTCTACGCGCCCCTGATCGCCCACGTGCTGCTCGTCGCGCTGTTCGCTTTCGTCTGCTGTTTGGGCGTGCGCAAACGGTTCGTCTCAACTCTCTTGCGATCGACTGCTTCTCGTTGCAGAAAGACGCGAATCACGCTCGTCGAGGACGTGGTCCCGCCCCGCCGAATGCCGCCCGAAGAAGCGTACGTGGCCGCGCACCGAACGGACCTACTCGACGTCTACGCGAATGGCAACAGTGCGGTCCGTCCTCCCCTTCATCTCTGTCTCTTCATTCGATTGTTGATTGCAGGACCGACTGAACGACGCGATCTACAAGACGCCCCAAGGCCGCGGAGCTAGCCGCCGCCTGCCGTTGCCCCAACAGACGCCCGAAAACCGTTGAGACGGCCGTCGTTCGGCGGTTCGAGTGAGCGGTCGATTGTTTCTTGTTCGTGTCAACGAAATCAAGCGGTACGATTGCAATAAACCAATCCAGAAAAGGAAGAAGGTCGACTGTTCTGTGGGGTGTAGGAAAGAAGTTCTGCTGGTGCTGAAGGGTCGCTTTTGAAACAAAGGTGGACGGCTCGTCGTGTCTTGAGTCCAACGGAATCGAGCGGATTGCCCGCATCGACGAAAAAGATTAGAAACGAAACGGGTCTCAATATAGAAAGAAACAAAAGACAACGACCTAACGGCCCATTCATTCTCTAACTTTCCGTTGTTGAGCACAGCAGAGCGTTGAGGACTAGGATTCTCTGTGATCACTCCGTTCTTTACAGCAGCCTTCAGGCGCACGTCCTTGTCGCACGCCCGCTGCGGCAAGTTCGCGTTTGTGCACCACGTGGACGACCGGGCGTTCTTCGAGCTCGGCGGCGTGAAGAACGCGGTCGTCTTTTGCTGCCGTTTGGACGTCGTTCACAAGCTGCCCGTCCGCCTTGCCGCCGAGCAGTGAAGCGGCGTGTGACGAAACGACCGACCGCCCATTCTCTCTCGTGCTTGCGAGCATGCCGCTCGTCTCATTTCTTCTTTCTGCACAGCAAAATGCGGCCGTTGACTTGCGCGGCATTTCGTCGCGTTCGATTCGACGAGTGGGCGGACGAAGTGACCGCCGTCTCGGGAGGACTTCGAGGCGGCCCAATTGCCGGTGGACGGCGAGGAGGCGCTCTCGGAGTTGACGGCAAACTCCTCCGCGTGCGCCCACTCGCCGCCGCCCGCCGAAGTGGACGTGGACCCCGCGCGGGCGCCGGCCGGCCGTTTGCGGCCGCTGCCCGAGTTCAACGTCGCCGGTTCGTCCACCCTCTCGCCCGCCCGCTCACTCCTCGCTGCAGATTCCGTGTGCTCGGCCGCCCGCTGCGGGCGGAGGACGAGGAGGACGTGCAGACGGTGGTCTCCTTCGACTTCCATGAACTCCTGCACGCCGCCCTTCCCGAGTCGGCGGTGGAGACGGCGAGCGATTTCGAGTGTCCAACCGCCCGCTCGATCTCCGCCGAGTCCGTCGGGCACGCGGCCGAAGTCGAAGGCAAGTGACTCGTCCTCCTCCTTTCACTCGATCGCTTGCAGCCCCGATCGGTCGTCTGGAAGTGCACGAAGAGAAAGCGGCCGCGTACACGCCCCGCCCGGTCGACGTCTTCGCCCGCGCCTAGCAGAAGGCTCTCGAGAAGCCACTGTGGAGTTATCGTTATTGTGATTGTCGGGTGTTGAAGAGAATACACGGTGATCGGGTTGAGCCGTGCGAGTTCGCGTTGCCATTCCGGTGGTCGCTCCTCGAGCCGAGCGGTCGGTCTCTCTCGCCGCCGCTCTCGCTCGCCCGCCCCGGGATCTTCGGGACAAGCCGTTGCGGGCCCCCGAATGGCCATCCGGCCGACTGCTACAAATCAGCGGAGGAAGCGACGACGCCGCCAGCCGCGAGGACGATTGATGGACCGCCCGCCCGCCCCTCGCGCTGGACGCCGGCCGCCGACCGCTCCTCGACCACCCGGACGCTCTCCGACCCGCTGGGAAGAAGACCACCGCAAGAACGTCGGCTCCGTGCACAAGTCCCGCAAACGCCCATGGATCGCGATCGTCCAAGACGCCCGACGATGGAAGCGAGCCGAACGTGCGCACACCAGACCGCTCCGCCTTTCCCGCCGCCGACCGCTTCCTCCCGCTGACTTCACCGCAACGTCTGCCGGCTCACTCCCGACATTTTCTTTCTCTTTGTGGTTGCGAGGTGAATAAACCAGTGAAACCAGTGAGTTCGCGTTGCTTGATCGAAGCGGATAGTCGACGAGCACCTCCAGACGGACTCCGATCGTCGTCGTCTCTGCATGCCGTCCATTTGCATACCCACTTCCCGGTAACCGATCCTCCGCTCGATGCAAATTCACGCGCATAAAAGTCGGCAGAGAGCGAGCGAAAGCTCCCACTCGCGTCGTGTGCCCGTGTTCCCGCTCCCCCGCTCTCCTCCGCTCTCGCCTTCCGCTCTCTCGACCCCAACGATGGCCCAGTCCGTGGACGTGGACAACGCGATCTCGCGCCTGCTGAACGTCGGTGAGTGCCCCCGCTCCGTCCCTTCACTCACCCCGCTCGCTGCAGGAACGACGGGCGGCCGCCTCACGACCCAAGTGAGCGAGCAGGAGCTGCAGCAACACGGCCAGAAGGCCAAGGACGTCTTCCAGTCGCAGTCGTCGCTCATCGAGGTCGAGTCGCCGCTGGTCGTGTGCGGGGACACCCACGGACTCGTGAGTGTGACGAGTGTTCTCCGCTCGTACATTCGCACTTGCAGGCGATCGGTCAGTCGAAGAGCGGCGGGATGCTGGACGGCTTCAAGAAGGTGGTCACGTGGGTCGGCGGGCTGTTCGCGAACGCCTTCAACGGAACGAAATCGACGGGCGACAAGACGAAGCGGCTCGTGGCGGGCATGGACAACGGCGTAGGTGGCTCCCTCCCGCTCGCTTCTTCACTCCTCTCCGCTTAGTCCTCCGACTCGTCCGGCAGCTCGGAGCACGGAAGCCGCCCGCCCACGCCGCTGTTCCTCAACGCGCCGGCGGGCGTCCTCCTTCGCAACTACCTGGGCGTCATGTACGCGCCCAAATCCGCGGTTTCCGGGCCGTACAGGTTTGTTGAGAAATTTTTTGCCCACGCCAAACAAAAGCATTCGATTTGAACACGTCGTTCATCCTTTTCGCTTAGCCGACTTCTTTTGCTTTATTTCCGCAATACGTGGTCAAAAAGTTTCTCAATACTCCAAATAGCACGTACTGGGTGGCGGTCGTCCAGCCCGTTGAGGAGGACGCGCCGGTGGACCCGGAGCTGCTTCCGCGTGTAGGTCGCACCCTTCTCCTTTCTTCCCTTCTCTTCTCTCGAAGCTGAACGGCGTCATGGAGTGCCCGATCGCTCCGCCGCCGCGCGAGTTTCCGATCGATCAGACGGCGGCTGCCGGCTTCTACGACGCCTATTGGCGTCAGTGCCTGCACCCGGGCGGCGGTGTGGGCGGTCAAGAGATCGAAATCTCTACGACCGAGGAGGGATCGGTGGGTTCTCCCATACCTTCGCCCGCTCATTTCCGTTCAGAGCGGGCCGCAGTCGGTCGAATCGAAAGAAGAGGAGGCGGGCGTCGTGGTGGGTTCTCCCGCTCGTTCGGCCGCTCATTTCCCGTTCAGATCGGGGAGCACTCGGCGGCCAGCAAGCAGGAGGAGAAGCCGAAAGAGGAGCCGAGCGTTGTGGTGGGTCCTCTCGCTCATTCGGCCGCTCATTTCCCTTCAGGGCGACGAGCACTCGGCCGGCAACCTGAAGGAGGAGAAGAAGGAGGCGGCGGGCGTTGTGGTGGGTTCTTCCGATCGGTCGGCCGCTTACTCCCGTTCAGGTCGGCGACGGGACGGTCGGCACGTCGAAAGAGAAGGAGAAGAAGCCGGAGGAGATCGAACAGAAGGCGGACTCGTCGGTGGGTCCTCTCGCTCGTTCGACGCTCACTCCCGTTCAGGCCGAACGGAAGCGCCCGCACGGCACGGGAGTCGACGACGAGCACCTGCCCAAACGCGGCAACAAGGAGCAGAACCCGCCCGCCTCTTGATCTCCTTGTTCCCGCGCGATAAAAAAACGCTTCGGAATCGATCTCTCCCTTCTTCCGATCAGCAGAAAGCAATGCCACTTACGACGTGAAGAAATTCGTGCAAGCGTTGGAGCAAAGATTCCCCCCGCACATTCCCCAAGAAGAAGGGGACGAAGACAGCGAATGATTTCGAGTGGAGAGCGAGAAGCGGACGGAGTTCTCGATGCGCATCTCGTGGGATCACTATTGCGAGTCGGCCAACGACGAGCTCTACCAAAACAAATTCGACGAGCTGGAGTTCGACTGCGGCGAGAGCCGGGAGGAGTTCAACGAACGGAGACGCGACCGGGGTCTCATCACTTCGTCTGAAGAAGGCGACGAGCAAGCGGGCGAGGACGAGCAGGGGGAAAAGAACGGAGAAGAGAGAGCTTCTTCCCGCTTCCTGTTCGCGTTCAGGCATTCGGCGGCGAAGAATCCCGAGAGGACCAGCAGGTGCCACTCGAGGCGGAACTTCGAGCCGAGCAGAAAGCCCAGGCATGCGGCTGATGTCAGAACGACCAAACCAGCGGAAGAGAGCTCACTTGAAAGAAGCGGAAGAGCGAGTTCGCTTGCGTGCTCTCCGCCTTGTGCCACGTGATCAAGTGTGCCATCGTCTGCGTGGTCCAGCACACGTCCGCGAAGCCCAGCAGGAAGCCGCACGCGCTCTAAACTGCGTTGAATTGCGGCTTGAAACACGCCCAATGCGCACTTCGGTTCGTTCATCAACTCGGAGGACTCGGCGGTGCGGAACAACGACGCGTTTCCGGGCAGCTTGGCGAACACGCCCGCGTACACGCCGAGGTGCGCGACGCAGCCGATCGCGACGATCACCTCCCGCTTCAGGAAGGCCGTCCGACTGAAGAGGAAGCTCCCCTGGAAGATGAACGATCGAGACGAACCGGCGACCATCCCGACGCCCCCGACGATCATGTTCGCGGCGAGCAGTTGGCGCGTGTTCGTCCCCAGCGCTAACGAGAAGCCGATGCTCGTCGGGTAGATCGACTCGATGAACGCGAGCTCGAGGCCCGTGTAGAAGAAGACGACCACGATTAGGAGCATTTGCGGTTGGACGCACAGGCGGGCGGATGGCGTTTCGACTTTTGTTTTACGGTCGATCTAAACGAAAAAGGTGGCGTGCATCTTGTGGGGAAAGGCAGCTTGTTCGTCCGCTTTTTGTCACAGAATAAACAACAGATGAGTTTATTCAAAGCGGATCTTGCACAAAAATAAAAAGCAACTCGCAATCATGGATTCGTTTCGTCCAGATGCCGGCGATCTTCCGCTTAGTCCCGTGCCTTTTCAGCAGATCGGGGCTGTAGTCCGTTTTGTGCGTCAAGTCCGGTCGTTTGTTGTAAATAGCAGCGATTGCGGTGAGCGCTTTCTCGTACTCAACCTACAAAGGAAATTAGTGTAACTGCGAGTTAGAAACCTACGAGAGTCGCCATGGAGTGCGGCACGTCAATTTGTGTTCGAATTTCCACCGGCGAAAATTTCTCTTCTTTCGTCCACGCGGCGACGTCCGAAGATAGTCGGAGCAGGTAGAGCAGCAGCCACTCAAAGTCGACCTGTTCAAACAAAGCTGTAGGTGGACGAAAGAAAAGAACTTACTCCGAAATCTACGAGCTCTACCCACGGAAGAATGAGCAGCAGCGAGAGCTCGTCGTTCAATCCTCGAAGATTCTTCAAAGCAGCACGGTATTCCCGAGTTTCCACTTCGCTCCAAGTGGAATTGCTGACTGCATTCGACGGAATCTCGCGCGGGTATTCCAAGGGACGAAGGTCGACGATCACTCGCTCGACGGCTTCGTTTCGTTCGATTCTAAACAAAATATGTCGGTGCACCCTGCTTCTTCTGAGCTTACGGTCCATTCGAGGCGATCTGCGGCAGACATCGGTGCAACGCAAGAGCACGTGCAGGAGTCCGTAAAATTGCATGAAGATCTAAAGAACAACTCAATAGTGTTGTACACATGAACGTACACGGCCAGTTGTTGGAAGAAGGATCGAGTATCGCCTCTTGAAGTCGTTTAGCGGGCGATTGCCGCCTAACGATCAGAAAGTCCTGATCGCACAATGTCGAAATCAAAACAATCTTTTGTGGAAGGAATTCCCAAAGAAGGTGGTCGATGTACACGTCTTTACGTGTGCGGGTGATACGCACGGAAACCGCCTCCAATTGTGGCAAGTCTGCAAAACGAATGCCATGGACAAGACTGCGAGGAAACTCACTCTTCAAAGGCGACAGAAGTTTCGCCCAAGCGCGGAGCTTTTCGATCGTCGGCCTCTCCAACGCCCGAATCGCCAGCGTCAGCCGCCGCACTTCCGTTCGGCCGAAGAGCAAGAAACGAGTCAGCGATTCCTTGCTGGCATTTTCGTCCTCAGCATAAAGGCGGAAAGCTCGTTTTGAAGCACTTTCCAGCATGAGCCTTTCGTTGAGAATGAGCTGTGGGTCTCCGCTTTCGTTCTGCTTGTCCGAAGGCGTGAAGAAGACGGCCGGAAACGAGCGGCAGCAGAAGAAAAAGCGGAGAGTGCGAAGCCGAAGGACCGCTCGAGCCTGAGCAAAATTCGCGGCCTTTGCAGGATCGTTGTGCTTCAAGTCGGTGCTCAACGCGTGAACCATCAGCGAGCGGCGAACGTCCGCTTTCATCTTTGGCGCGAGCTTCGGCGGTTGCACGGAAGATTCCTTTGGGATCTTTGGTTGCGTGCTTTCCGCATCGACGATCGCTTCGGCTTTCCGCTTGAGCTCGCGACGAGTCAGCGATCGCGTCTTTTGAGAGGACATTTCTGCAACAGAAGCGGCGATGAGGACGATCGTTAAATGACGGAGAAGAAGGGGAACTCGTCAATTGAAGTCACGCGATTTTGTGGGCTCTCGTTTCAAAATTCGAACAGAAAACCCCAAAGAACGAAAGCAATCTAGATTAAAAACGATCGAAATAAAATGACAGACGAGTTGCACGAGTGGCTAAGAAAAGGAGGCGCACTCCCGGCAACCAAACGCAAAGTGCGGCTTGTGAGGTCCCTCTACCGATGGGAGGTCGCTCTTCTTGCGCACGAGTGGGCGGGATGTGAGCGAGGGTGGGGGTGGCGGACACGCAAGGTGTGCTCCCAAAGACGCAATCGGCGATCAGTAAGCGAGGACGACTAACGGGAACGCACAATAAGAAAGGCTTTTTGCGAACGTGCGTTTTTCACTTTCGTTTATTCGACACAAATCAAGAGAAATGATCTGCCCTCGTGGGTGGATCAACGGAGCCGAGGAGGAGGACGAAAGGACGATTGAGTTTATTGGCCGAATACACGATCAACAGCAGTTGGATCGGCGGGAGGAGGAAGAACGATGACTAAACGCCGGCGGAGAACCGCGGGGCAGAGAGCGGGGCGTAACGCCAGAGACAGACGGGCGGAAGGGAACCATCCACTCGGGAGATGACGGGCGGGCTCACAGCGAGGTCGGAACATCCCTCCCTCAACACAAAAGAGTTGAATGCAACGGGGAAAGCAACACTTAAACTACGGAGAGTCGGGAAGAGGGTTACGAGGGGGAATAGGCGAAGAAATCAACTGATCGCTGAAGGCGACGGAGAGGACTACTGGGGGAATGAGGGAATAGACAGAAGAGTCTTCAGGGGAGCTTCAGGCGGATCGGTCTTCAATCCTCGGAGCCCTCCGGATGGTCGGGGCCCAGGTTCGAGTCGGTCGCGTCGCGGAACACTCGGAGGACTTGGTTCCGATGACGACGGGCAGGGCCTCGATTGGGAACGTCGATCAGGACGAGGGCACGGCCGATGAGCTTCGAGATGCGGCCTTGAGTGCGGATATTGGGCTGGTCTTGGAAGAGCACTCGATCTCCGACTTGGAGACGGCGGCGGCGAGCGGCGTGGCGGCGGCGAAACTTCGCGGCGGCGGGGCTCTCGCTCGGCGGGTTTGCGTCGGGGATGGAGGCGTCCGGCGGCTTCTCGTCGGGGATGGTGACCTCCGATGGCTTCTCGTCGGGGATGGTGGCGTCCGACGGCTTCTTGTCGGGGACGGAGACATCCGACGGCTGGAACGCGTCCAGCGGGCTTCGGATCGGGCGGCCGAAGAAGATCTCGGCGGGCGAAGCGGAGTTCGGGAGCGAGGCGGAAGGCAGGCGGTTGTGCACGCCGAGGACTCGACTCAGCGCCTGCAGGCCCTTCCCCTCCTTCAGGACGAGGGATTTCACGATCCCCACGGCCTTCTCAGCGACCCCGTTGGACTGTGGATGATAGGGGGAGAGAACAAATGCGTGATGGAGTGGGAGGAGCAGAAGGAGGCGAAAAGGGAAGAGGAAAACTGAGGTCCGTTGTCGGTGACGAGGGTCTTCGGGCAGCCGACCTGGTTGATGATGTCCTCGAGGACGGCGATCGTTCGGTCGGCCGTCGTGCTTCGGAGTCGCTTGGAGATGATGAAGTTGGACTTGGCGTCGATGATCACGAGAATCCACTCTCGTCCGATGGGTCCGCCGAAGTCGATGTGCACGCGTTCCCACACGTGCTTGGGCTCGGGCCACGGGGCGAGCGGGATCTTGCGTGGCGTGGCGGCGTTCAGCGCGCAGTCGGGGCACTCGTTTGCCTTCGACTCGATCGCGCGGCCGATGCCCGGCCAGAAGAAGTGGCGGCGGGCGAGGAGCTTCATCTTCGTGGCGCCGGGATGTCCGTCGTGGAGCATCCGGAGGGCGAGCGGGCGGAGGTCTTCGGGGACCACCGGCCGTCCGCGGAAGAGGACCACTCCTTTGGCCAGCCGGAGGTCCCGGCGGCAGGCGGCGAAGGGCGCGAGGAGGGCGTCGTGCCCGTCAGCTCGCTTCCAGCCCTTGCGGAGGCGGTCGGCGACGGCCATGAGCGTGGGGTCCCTGCAAGTGGACACTTGAATGCGAGCCGGCCGGTCGCTCTCTTGGAGCCAAACTTCCTTGTGCTCCAGCGGATCCTCCACGTCCGTCGCGTCCTCGGCCTCGATCAGGCCGATGATCTCGTCCATGTCCTGGTCGGCGGCGGCTCGCTTCTCGTCGATCAGACGCGAGAGAGCGTCCACGTGCCCGAAGTCCTCGGTCCGCACATGTTCGATGCTGAAATCGAACCCGAGGAGGCGGAGCGCCCAGCGGCCGAGGCGGCTGGCGGTCCGGGGATCCAATCCCTTCGTTTGCTCCGTTCGGAGGAGCGCGAGCAGCGGCCGATGGTCCGTCTGCAAGAGGAACTTACGGCCGAGCAGGTACTTTCGGAATCGCTCGACGGCGAGGACCAGCGCGAGCGCCTCGCGCTCGATCTGCGAGTAGCGTTGCTGCACGGGGGAGAACGCCTTCGCCATGTGCATCACGACGCGGACGCTCCCGTCCTGCTCGCGGTGCATGAGAGTCCCGCCCATTCCGGTGGGCGAGGCATCCGCCGCCACGACGATCGGCTTGTTCGGATCGAAGTGGGCGAGCGCGAGATCCGAGGCGAGGATCTCCTTCGTGCGCTGAAAGGCGGATTGGTGGGCGGCCGTCCATTCGAAAGACGCTCCTTTGGTCGTCAGGAGTTCGAGCGGCCGCTTGAGCGCGTGCATCTCCGCGATGAACTTCGCGTAGTAGTTGAGGAGGCCTAAAAAGGAACGAACCTCGGCCACGTTCCGCGGCTCCCGCATCGCGCGCAGCGCGTCCAGCTTCTTCGGGTCGGGGCGGAAGCCCGAAGCGTCGACGACGTGCCCTAAATAGGAGACCGAGGGCGAGGAGAACTTGCATTTCTCCGCTGACAGTCGGAATCCGTGCTCCTCGAGCTGTCGGAGGGCGGCGAGGAGGCGGCGGTCGTGCTCCTTCGGGTTCGCGCCGTACACGAGGATGTCGTCGAGGTAGGCGGTCACTCCGTCGAGTCCGCTCGTCGCGTCGTCCATCACTCGTTGAAAGATCGCCGGCGCGGACTTCAGGCCGAAGGACAGCCGCTTGTAGGCGAACAAACCTTTGTGCGTGGAGATGGTCGTCACGCGACGGCTCTCGGCCGTGAGGGGGACCTGAAAGTAGGCGTCCTTCAGGTCCAGGATCGAGAACACCGAGCAGCCGTTCAGCTTCGCCAGCAGGTCGTCGATGTGCGGCAGCGGGTAGACGTCGTCCTCCAGGGCGCGATTCACGCCCGTGCTGTAGTCCGCGCACACTCGCACGGCTCCGGTCGCCTTTCGGACGACCACGATCGGCGTCGCCCAGGGCGATCGCTCGACCTTCTCGAGGATCCCGCCCTCCACGAGGCGCTCCAGCTCGGCTTCGACGAGCGGCTGGACGGCGAGGGCCAGGTGGCGGGGCGGCAGGTGGACCGGCTTGACCGTCGGGTCCACTCGAAGTTCGGCCTGGAAACAGGACTCGCCGAGGCCGGAAGCAAACAGTTTGGGGAACTTCCCTTTGAGTTCGACGGCCACGTCCAGCCGGTCCAAGTGCTCCACACTCTCGAGCGGCGTTCGCCATTCGACGTGCTTCGACGGCAGTCGGGAGGGCGGCTCGTTCGGGACGGAGAGGAATCCCCACTTGCGCATCAGGTGGACTCCGATGAGCGCCATCGCGGGACGGTGCAGGACGAGAAAACGCTCGACCCATCGCCGGCCATTCCAGCGGACCTCCGCGTGGAAGCTGCCGGCCACGTCGATGTCCTTTCCGTTCGCCGCGGTCACTCGCGTGCGGACGTCGTCCAGGTCGGGCGTCCCGACGGCCTGCCACTCGGCGAGGCCGAGCGCGTTGACTGTCGCTCCTGAATCGAGCAACAGCGTGAGGGGCTTACCGTCTAGGTGCATCGGCAGCGAGAGGCGGTGGTCGACGTCGCCGTCGACGGTGCTGATGGAGACCAGGACGATCCGCTCGCGGCGGTCGCACTGCGGGGCGAGATGTCCGATTTTTTTGCATCTGAAACACTCGGCCTCCTTGAACTTGCATTCGTTCGGATGGTGGTCGCGGCGGCCACATCTCCAGCATTGACGGGCGGTCCGCGAGTCGTCGCGGCGGCCGGGATCCTTGCGGCCGGGCGTGCGGGAGCGTCCGCGCTCCTTCGATCCGGGTTTCTGCAATCGGGAGCGGTCAGTCGGGGGGTGCACGCCGAGGATCTCCGCGGGGCCGCTCTTGCCGGCGGCGCGGGCGCGGTCCTTGGCGGTGGCGAGCACTCTCTCGCATTTCTCGAGCAGCTGCTCCATGGTCGCCTTCCCCTCCTTCTCCTCGATGATCGCGAGGGCGGCCTCCTGCATCTTGCGGTCCTCGGGCCGCTTGAGGCCCACGGCGAAGAGGAGAGCCTGCACGTTGGCGGGGTCCATGTCCGCCCACTTGGCGCGGGAGAAGGCGGCGTTCAGGCGCTTGCCGTACTCCCGGACGGACTCTCCGGCCTCGTGGCTCATGGCCAGGGCGTCCAGGCGTCGCTGGAAGATCGATCGGGTGGCTGGAAACTGGGAGGTTAAACTCTTGACCAGGTTGTCGTAGGGCATCGCAGACGGGATCCTCGGGGCGACTGCGGACTGCAGTCGGGCGAACTCCTCCGCTCCGAGGGCGGCCAGCAGGAGTTCTCGGTGGCCCTCCGGTCCGACGGCCTTGTCCTCGATCATGTGCTGAAATCGCTGAAACCAAACCTCGAACGTCTGGTCCCGCTCGGGCCGGTAGACGAAGCTCGTAATCCGCTGCTGGATTTGCGCGAGGATGGCGGAGATGTGCTGGGCGCCCGTGCCCGCTGCTCCGGTCGGGATGAACGGCGCGGGCGCCTGCTGCGAGGTGAGTGCGGCGGCAATGCGGTCGACCCGCTGCTCGGCTCGACTGACGGCATCCTCGTAGTTGCACTTGGCGTCCCGGTAGGCGTCCAGGGCGGTCTCGTCCCCGTACGCGAGCCACCGGCCCACGTGCTTCTCGACGACGGCGGCCTTCTGCCGCAGCAGCGCCTGCTCGGCCTCGAGCTTCTCGACGTTGGCGGGCGAGCGGTCCTTGAGGTTGAGCGACTTGCCCGCTTCGAGGGCCTTGTTGATGTCGCCGACCGCTCGGGTGATCGTCCCCTGCGCGTTGGATTGAGTGAAGGACTCCTTGTCCATCACGCCTGAAATTCACGGACAGCAACGGAATGAATCGGGTAAACTTTCACCTTTTAGTTCTCCTGCGGGCTCCTTGTTGAGATTCGATCAGAAATCGGTCTCTGGGTCGCCAATGATCTGCCCTCGTGGGTGGATCAACGGAGCCGAGGAGGAGGACGAAAGGACGATTGAGTTTATTGGCCGAATACACGATCAACAGCAGTTGGATCGGCGGGAGGAGGAAGAACGATGACTAAACGCCGGCGGAGAACCGCGGGGCAGAGAGCGGGGCGTAACGCCAGAGACAGACGGGCGGAAGGGAACCATCCACTCGGGAGATGACGGGCGGGCTCACAGCGAGGTCGGAACAAGAAAGGCAACCGCATTACTGCGTTCACTCAGCACTCCTCGACAGTCGATCAAGAAGGAAGTTCTCGGCCGACTGCTCCAAACCAATGGGTCGAGCGACAAAAGCCAAGCGCACGAGTCTCTCCGGGCGTCTGCAAGAAAAAAGAAGACGGATGATTGACGCTGGGATTACGAACCCGAATTTGTAGCGAGTCGACTGGACGACGAGCCGCACTGCGCGATCCCGCTTCCGATCGTCGGCGTGCCGCGTCGGCTTCACGGCGTGGATCGTAAGGAGGCCCTCGTGGACGGCGAAACACTTGAACCTCTTCATCTCCTCTTTCTTGAAGGCGAACAGCGAGAAGCGGTCGAGGAGGAGGTCGTAGACGAACAGCTGGTAGCAGCGGCCGCCGTCGATCGTCCCGCTGCCCAAGATAAACAGGCGATCTCTCGCTGCCACCGTGCCGAGCAGCGAGCAGCCGGCTCCCACCTGCAAAGAAGCTCAATTGAATCCCACACGCATTCGTCCTATCTATCTACTGACCTTTTTTGCGCTCAAACGGGCGCGTGGAAGTTGAAGCGGGCGGCCGTCCTCCACTTGTCGTGCGTCGAGGTCGATCGCCGACACACCGATCGCGAGGAAACGCTCAATATCCGGTTCGTCCTCTTCGATTGTGCCGTGTAGCACGTAGAGCGTGTTCTTGTGCACACACACACGCCGGCTCGTGAGATCAAAAGGGAAGAACTACAGTCGACCGATCAACTCGTTCGTGCCCGCCTCCAGTTCGATGCGGTGGATCTCGATGGCAACCTGTATGAAGAACAACACAAGAACGACCGCCGGCCGCTCAGTAGCGACCAGGCCGCTGGACACAACCCTTTGCGGCTGCTCCAAGTCAAGGCTGCGCCACTCGGTCGCTGTGAGCAGCGAGACGTCGCGCCAGAAGACGTGAACACGCCACACCGATTCGATGAGCACCGGCAGCGAGAGCGCCGCGAAAAAACGACCGCTGATCGCCGTTGTGCCCTCGAAGCACGGGAACTTCATCGACGCGACTCTGCGACGAGAAACAGGTGAATTCTTTTTCGTTTCAGCTCACCGTTGAACGTTTCTCATCCACGAGTCGACCAGCTCCAGAAGGTGGCTGCCGTGCTCGGGGGTTTCCCGTAAGTAGTGACGGCCGTGTTGCTCGAAGACCCAACACTGAGCATGTGGATGGCGGACGGGAATCTTCGCGTAACGCTTGCTCTTGTCGACGTGCACGGGCTCCAGCTGCAGGACTTCCGGTTCTTCTGCCATCGCTCGAAAGCGAGCAAGCGGTTTGCAAGAAGGAGGAGGGGAATGAGCGCGCTGCAAGAGCAGAAAGCGGAGTAATGGGAGTTCGACAACACAGCGCTCTAGCCGACTGGAATGGCGGGCAGCGGCGAAGGTGACCGCGAGGGCCGCCGCTTGGGATCGCTCGAAAACAAACGCAATAATCGGCGTTCGTCGTCAAGTGCACGAAAAAGCGGTGATAGCGAGCAAGAGCAGCAGTCTTCCGTTCGTTGTTCCCTCATTCCAATGGCGTTGACCAAGCGATCCTCCGTTGAGCACGTGAAAAACGGACACAAACTCCGTCCATCCATTGATGACGTTATCTCTTGGCAGGAAGCGAGTGATCGGCAGAAGGGAGCAGCGCGTGTCGAAAGCAACGAGCGGCGAGGCACTCCTTTCTTTCCGGACGAATAAAAAGACGGCTCTTTTCGCTTTCCCTTCTATTCGAAGATGAAACGCGCGTTGGAAGCCGGAGCAATGCAAGAAGAAGTGAGTTCGCGTGGATCCTTCCACCGATTCTTGCCTGCAGGTACCGTGCAAACAGTCGAATGCACGCGCTCGTCCCCGTCTGCGGCCCTGTCAACGGCAATCGCTCTTCTCGTTCCACTTGCGGCACACGAAGAACGAGCGGCGGCGTTACGAGACGCCCAACAATGATTCACACAAAACGCTGCAGTTTCTGGTGAGTTCGGCGTAAGATTGGAGGGTTGGAGCGTTGATTCGAGCCAATGCTCCAGTTCTACTCGTTTTCATTCGCTTTCAGCTCGTGAGTCGCGCCTACTTCCACGTCTTCTTCGCCCAGGAATTGAAAGTCAAGTGCGAAGAGCGGGTGGACGCCGTCTGCAAGACCGAAATTCACAAGTTCTTTGCGTCGGCGGTCGACTCGCTCTGCTTTCCGGCGGGCGGTGTGATGGCCGCGTTGTTTCGTTTGAGTTCGGTGCGGCGGCTCAAATTCAAGCTGAATTCCGTGAATCCACCGCTCGCCCGGCAGATGTTCGGGGCGATCGAGAGTGCGTTTAACGATTGAATCAAAGCGTTCAATTAGATGCTCATCGATGCAGAGATGCCCGCATTGGAATCGCTGGACGTGGACGTGTACGAGGCGTCGAACTCCCGCGGCTGGTTGGAGGGCGCGTTCCCCACGCTCCCGCCCTCCCTCACCCGCTTCAAAGGTCGCGAGACCGACGTGCAGCATTTAGTTGGGCGAGAGGATCGGTGCGATGAGGTCGTCGTGGTTATCGACAGTGGTTAGACGCAATCTATTCACTGATGCGCTCGTCGGTTTGCAGGCAACGCAGTCCTGTACCCGCTGAATGCCCGCAAAGTGGTGATCAAACACGCAGACATCGAGGAATTCGAGGAGTACGAGGAGTGAGTTCGAATTCTGTAGTTAACCTCCCACTTTGTTTCAGCCCGCTCCCGCTGGAATCGACGGAGGTCCTCGAATTTCCGTTCTGCCTGCAGCTCGCCGAATGGCACGCCAATCAGCGTTGGCTGGAAGTCCGCCTGCCGCAAGTGGTCGGCGGCATCGCGCGAGTGGTCGGGCAACGGAAGACGCCCTTCCTTCTGTTGAAGACGAGCTCCGAAGTGGGCGGCTTTGTGGTGAGTCGAACGGCGTAGTGGCGGCCATTCTCTCTCTTTTAGAAGCTCGCAGACATGATCGAAGAGGTCGAAGAGATCGAGCGGCGGAAAGACGTTTTGCTTGCGGAATGCGAGAAGCGGGAGATCCGCTTGCTGGGGCTCCGCTTGAAGCTCAACATTCGGCTCTACAAATGGGTAGGATCAACGGAGAATCCTTCCTTTTCATTCACTTCTTTGAGGCTACTTACGACGGCGAGTTCATGAAGAAGTTTGTGCAAGCATTGGAGCAGAAGTTCGGCCCGCACATTCCCCACGGCGAGTACGAAGAAAGCGAGTGGTTTCGTGTGGAGAGCGAGAAGCGAACGGAGCTCTCGATGCGCATCTCTTGGGATCACTACTGCGAGTCGGGCAACGATGATCTCTACGAAAACCGTTTCGACGATTTGGAGTTCGATTGCGGCGAGAGTCGGGAGGAGTACGACAAACGGAGACGCGACCGCGGTCTCGCCTCTTCGTCCGAAGAAGCGGACGAGCAAGCGGGCGAGGACGAGCGGGGCGAAGAAAACCAGCAAGCCGGAGAAGAGGAAGAAGAGTGAGAGTTGTGCTCGCCTTGTCGTCTGTTTGCCAGTGAAATGAATAAATCGTCCATCTTGATTTCGACGTCTGCCATGGCAATCAGACTTTTCGAGTGGTCGCCCAAAGGAGGCGATTTTGACTAACATTTCGAGGCGCAGCCGCTTACAAGATGAGTAGTCAAACAACAGTGGCCACCGTCTTCGTCCCCTCGTCGACCAGCCCCGTTTATCAAGCCACGTTAGCTCACGACTTATGAGCAGCTCTCCATTGACCAACAGCATCAAACAGGCGTCCTGCCGTGTTTTGACTCAACCGACCCAAGCGGGAGCGGTCGCTTCTTCCCGCTTTCTGCTCGCGTGCAGGCGTTGGGCGGCGAGAAATCCCGCGCAGCCGGCGAGTGCGCCCGCCGCATTGTCGAAATGGGCGGTGGCATAGCCGACGCTTGCCGTAAAGAAAAAGCTGCAAGCGTCGAAGCCGCCGCTTCAGTCGAACCGTAAAAATTAGGCGAGGCCGAAAAGCGAAATGCGCGCCTGCTTGTCGGTGGTGCTGGGCGACCCAAACAGTCGCGAGCACGCGGCCGGCCTGCTGGTGAACAGCGTCTTCCTGTGCGCCTTCCTGAACGCCATCCACCCAAATGCCGCATCAACCGTCGTTAACGATGCAAACGAAAAGACACTAACTGTAAGCGTTTCTAATTGCAACTCCAAGCAACGCACAAGTTTATTCACTTTCTTGGTAGTAAACGAATACGAAACACAACTTCAGCCCGTCGATTCGTTTGGTCCACACATAGGCGATCTTTTGGTGGCGGAGCTTGTGGTTCCGCACCAGTTCAGGGCTGAAGTCATCGGTTTCGAGCGTAAAATTCCTTTGTTCTTCGTAAAAGCTGGTTGATTCCATGAGCGCTCGTATGTATTCCTCCTAAACACCAATAAACGCTCGAGTACGTGAAGTGAAGACTTACGGGCTTTGTCTCGGGAGTTGGCAGTTGGATTTGCGTTCGAATCTCGGCAGTCGGGAATCCCGCCTCGTTTGCGAGTTTGCCGACACGCCGCGCTCGGTGCAACAAGTGGAGAAGCAGCGGCTTGAAGCCGAACCATTTGCGCTGAACAGTCGTCTAAATAAAAAGGCAGAAGAGACGAACGTACCCCGAAATCCGTGAGGTGAATCCACGGCAGAACGATCTGCAGCGAGAACTTTTCGTTCAGCGGCCGGAGATTTCGGAAAGCCGCGCGGAAGTTCCGTTGCTCCCGTTTGTTCCACGGGCGCTTGCCGACGGCTTTAAAGGGGATCTTCAGCTCTCGTGTCGTGGGTCGAAGATCGACTGTCAACTCCTCTATGGCCTCGTTCCGCTCGAACCTAAAGCAGGCGTTCATTTGCTCCAAATTCGGTGCTTACGGTCCATTTGCGGCGAGCTGCGGAAGATACCGACCAACATCCAAGGCACGAGCAGGAACACGGAAGAACGAGCAAAGATCTAAAGATACGGTCTGTAAGAGTTGACAGAAGGAAACAAACATGGTCGACGTGTGGCTGCAGTGTCAACCGCCGCCTTTCGAAGCGGCTTCTCGCGAGAAGCGGACGCAACGAGCAAGAACTCGTTGAAACGATTCAAAATCAGCACGTGGATCGTCGACGGAAGAAAGTCGCGCAGCAAGTGGACGAGCCACGCCGCGCTGCGACGTCGCGCGATCGTCACTTCAAAAGACTCCAAATTCGGTAGACCTTAACGAAACGTTGGGCAGATGACACACGAGAAGCGGCTCACTCTTCAACGTCGCTAAGATTTCAGCCCAAGAGCGGAGGGTGACGAAAGACGGCGAGCGATCGCGACGAACGGCCACGACCAACTTCCGAAGGTCCAAACGGCCGAGCAGCAGCACGCGCTTCATCGTGTCGATCGTTGCGTTTCGAGTCTCGAGAACCAAACGCAGAGGTCTGCGAGAAGCGCCTTCCAGCTCGATCGCACGGCCCAGAACGATCCCTGAGGCAGCGAGCTTCGTTTGCTTCTCGCTCTGCACGAAGAAAACAGTCGGGAAGGAGCGGCAGCAGAAGAACAGCCGCAGCGTGCGCAAGCGGAGAGCCGCACGTTCACGAAAGAAGTTGGGGCCATTCGGGGGTCGATTGCGCTCGCACTTGGTGCTCGACGAGTGCATCATCACAGCGCGACGAACGTCCGCCTTCATCTTCGGCTTAAGCATTGGCGGCAGCTCGAAAGATTCTTTTGAGACCTTCGGCTGCGTGCTTTCCGCATTGCCGATGGCGTCGGCTTTCCGTTTGACTGCTCCAGAAGAAACTACGCCGTCCATTTGGGAAGCAGACCTTCTGAAAGCAACAACGAATTTTTTAAAACTTACAGGCGAACGAAAAACGCGCGGAAACGCGGGTAGTCGACGAACGGAGTGCCTTTGCGCTGCCCAAAAACAACGCCGCGTGGGTGGAAGGGAGCAAAACCACGAGCAGAAAACAACGCAAAAGGTCATGGGTAGCCCGCCGCTGATGAGAGTCCGAGTACGCACTACTCGGCTGCTCGCTCGCCCACGTTTGCGTGAAAAATAACCTTCAATCTTTGCACCTACGTCCAGTCGCTTCGTGCACAAACAGACGCTGCAAACCTAGCTGGAACCGACTTCTTGGCGGGCGGAAGAAGGACGCCGTTGCGCGTCACGATCTCGACCTCAGAGCCGATGTCGAAGACGAGATTTTGCTCGTCGTTCCGCTGGAGGTGGGCGTCGAGCGGGGGCGAGCGGCCGGAGTCGTCGTTTAGCTCGTGTTTCTGCAAGCGGCGAACGAATCGAGCACTCCGTTGTTGAACTCACCATGATGGTGGGCTGGAGCTGCTTCATCCGCATCGGGCCCATGTACTTGAAGTGGCGGGCGGAGATCTGGTCGGGCGCCATGCCGGTGGTGTCGGGCGGCGGCAGGCCGGGGATGTGCTTCCCGCGCAGCTCCGCTCGCCGCTTCTTGGCGTCCACCTTCTGCTGCGCGGCCGCCTTCTGCTTCGACTGGAAGTCGTCCAGGCGGCGCGCGTCTGCAACGAGCGGATGGAAGCCGAATGAGCGGCGGGGACTCACACTCCTTCTTGCGGCGACGTCCCTGACAGCAGCGGCCCGTGCCGTCGCTCGTCGCACTCCTGAACGAGCAACACCACCGGCTGCCGGATGCTTGTTTTTGATCTAGAAGAACACTTTCCCGACATCACTCCTCGCATTAAGAACACAATCGAGTAAAAGAAAATGTTCTCGTTTGTTCACGAATCCTTCTCCGTAACTTTCGTCTCTGTTCAACAACCCGTCGGCTCGATGCAACGAGACAACGTTGAGACGCGCCTTCCAAACGTTCTGCTCGACCGAAACTCGGGGAATCGGCGATTTCTCAGCAAACGTCGCTTTCTCACGAATTTGTTCGTTTTTTAAGTCCTCCCACGGCCGGCCGGCGCTTTTGCGAAATGTCCGCACTTTTGCACGCGGCGCCGCTGGGAATGACGCAGATTCGTATTCGCGCCGCAAGCTTCCGTCTTGTGGGGATTCCCCGCCGGCAATCGCCGTGCCACCTGCCCGACGAACGAGTGTGCACTTTGCGGCGATCAGAATGAGACACCGGGAAGCCCCGCAGTGGCCGCCGGCTGGACGTAAATCCGCCGACTACTTTTGCAACCGCCGGCTGTTGTCCGCCCTCTTTTTCGTGTTTAAACTCGACTGTCTTTCTCTTGTTTACGAATTCGCACGACTCATCGTGGTCCTTCCGCACTCGCTTCTCTCAGTTCCCAACGGAAAGATGGTCGCCGTTCGGTTCGCTTACCTGTAAGTTTCCACTCCGCTGCCTGCCTGCAAGCCGTTCATTCCGACTGTTTAGTTTTGCTCTCTTGGTGCTCGCCCATGAACTGAACGCTCTCTACTTTGTGAGCAGCGAGCAGCAGCTGAAACTCCTGATGCGCAACCTGCGCCGCTCCAAGAAGGCATTGGCGCAGTTCACGAACGGCGACCTCGAGGACATCATTGCGTCCTACCAGCGCGATCCGGCCCTCGAGCGAGCGTTGCTCGACGGAGGAGGTGGGCGATCGGCGCTGTTGGCGGGCATGGAATCGAGTGCTTGCAGACCTCGACCAACTCTTGAAACAGCAGCGGTTCGTGCGCGGCCCGGGCTTTTTCTATCAGTACAATTGACGACAAGTGGACGGCCGAACGCTCGTTCGAAGCTTCCCGCCGACTTCGAGTACGAACAGCCCGCGTCTGTCTTGTCAGCCGCATGATTACACGTTACGCTAATAAACTCGAAGGCTTACAAAAGCGAACACTCCGTTCCGTGTCGAAAGCAAAGTGAGCGGTCAAACCACAAATAAACCGGAACTCGCCGCTCCCTTTCAACTCGTCCTTCGTTCGCTTTCGTTTGGTGGGCGAGTGGGAGTGATTCACACGCCAATTGAACCGGAATCTGCTGCCGGCGGTCATGGGAGCAGAAGAAGAGACCTTTCAATACCTGGATTCTCCAATGCACAGCTAGGGACTACGTACAGTTATTTTTTAATGCCGCCACTAACCCAATCGACTTTTTTCAAACGTCTATCGGCACGTGCAGGAGAACAACCCAACGAACGCGAGCATTCTGTGGATTATGCAAAGGAGCGGAGCGGTAGCAACGAGGTGATCATCCGGCGGAAGTGCGGAAAGCGGAAGAAACAGACGACGCACTGGCTGGGCAGCAGGAAGGGGAACAAGCACATCGTCGCCTGCCCGACCACGAAGCCGACGTCGAAGCCGTCGAACGTCAACAAAAAGATGTTGCCGGCAATGATGCTGCACGGGGCGTACAGGAACGCCAACGTCGTCAAGAACTGCGCGGAGAGCACTTTGTAGACCGCCAGTTGGAGCTGCAATCAAGTAATTGGTGTTGGTAAGGTGCTCTGGACTCCAATGTGTTTTATACAACAAGTATTGGCATTGGAAAGTCAATTATCTAACGAAAAACGTTCAGTTAATTTTTTTAAGATGTTACGTGTAACTCAAAGAAAAAGCTGCCGTTGAGTCTCATTTTTCTTTACTGCCTTTAACAATCGAACTCACCTCGTAGGTCTTCGGCTGAACGACGCGACTGGTCGAGTTGATCGCGCGGTAGGCGGCGAACATGGCGGCCAACGAAAGAAGAACCAACGACATTGTGATCGTGACAATTAATGCGGTGATTACGGCGACCTTCGGCTGCTCGCTCATTGCCAACAAAGTCAGCGATGGGCGTTCGCGACGGATTTGGATCAAATTCAAGTCAATCAAATCCTCGGTGGTCAGCTGGTACTTGTTGGTCTGCTAAACCAAGACGAAATTGGGCGCTAAGTGGACGGGAGTGATGAGGGCGACGAAGAGGAGGATGTTCCTCGGCGAGGAGAACCAATCGCTCAACGCCGACAGGCGACGTGAAGCGACGATGTCCAACCGAAGAGATTGGAGGAAGAAGGCGACGAACAGGACGACGGCCACCACTTCGACGCACGTGAACGTCAGCCCCGCACCGAGCAGGAAGCCGAACGGTCCGAAGTGCCGCAGCGGGCCGAGCGCGTAGCCGCCGAAGTAGGGCGGCATGATTGCGGGTGCGCAGGCCGTGAAGAGAACTTCTGCTGTCCTAAACACACGCTCATTTATGGCATGCATTCTCTTCTTGCGCTCACCAGCCCAGAAACACATTGACTGCGCAAAGACAACGAAATCCTTGGTCCATGTTCGGAGGCCGGCGGATGAAGAAGAACATCATGAGTGCAGCGACCAGGGTGTTCAGGACGACCATTGCGTAGAGAAACCACATCCAGTATTGTTCCCAAGCTTCGACGAACTCGTGCACCGACAGAACGGAGGCATTCGGGGTCATCATTGCGATGCAAGGGCGAAAGGTGCGCCGTAAAACGAAAATGGCGCCAATTTTCGGCGCTTTACGAGTTGCACGGCCAATTTTTCTGCGGTTGCTTTCGTCTTTTGAATGCAATTACGAACGGCAGTTGATTGCATTCCCGACTTTCGTCATTGCCACGGGACTCCCTCCCGGTCGCTGCGGGCTTTCGTGTAACGTTTGCAGGCATCAAACGGTACGTGTACTTGCCGCTCTTTTCGTTCTTCTGCTCGCCTACAATTTCCACTGGAAGCGACGACCGTCTGCCACCCGGTCGCTCGCCGTGGCCGCCTTCCGCCGCCGCCCGTACGCGGCGTTCGACGAGTGGCGGCGGCCGTCGTGTTCGCCGCGCGCTTCTCGTTGGGCGCCCAGAGCCGCCTGATGCGCGGCGGCCGCTTCGGCCTCATTGAGGCGGCGGGCGAGCGGGGGCGCGAACAGCGGCGATTCACTCTGCAGACGTTCCGGCACGGCCTCCGCTCTTCTCAACCTTCCGCGGAACCTGATGGAGCAGAAGATCCTCGCCCCAACCGAAAAGTTGATCGCCGAATGCGCGCGGAGCAGGCGACAAACGAGGCGATCAACGCGACCGAAATGATCGAGCGGTGCGTCGGCAGCGTGATCTGCCGGATGCTCTTCGGCAAAGGCTTCTCAAAGGTTCGTTCCTTTGTTTCAGGACGATTTCCTCGAGTAAAAGCGGCTGCTGCTTCAGGTGGGCGGGAACTCCTTCGATCCCGCGATCGTTGCCGCCTGCAACATCAACGGTTCGTTCCGGGCAATGAAGAGTGCACACTCGTGTGTTTCCAGGCGTCAAACATCTCCCCTACTTCTCGCGATAGGCCCAATGGAAGGCGACGTGCGAGGAGCTCCGCTTCTTTTTCGAGCAGCAAATCGACGAACACAAGCGGCGTTTGGTCGAGATCGCTGAGGATCAACTCGACGACTACGTTTTCGTCTTCTTGCACGAGATGCGGAAGGAGGGAGCGCGACGTTCAGGTTCTCTTCACTCCGGAAGCCTTCCACTCGCTGGTTTGCAGCAAAGAGCACCTCCGGGCGATGGTCCTCGACCTGTTCCTCGCCGGACAAGACACGACCTCGAACACGCTCGGCTTCCTCGACCACCCGGAAGTCGGCCGGAGGATCGAGCGGGAGTTGGCGGAGAAGATCGGCAGCGGGCGGTTGATCCAAAGGGCCGACCTCTCAATTGTGTGTGTTCAGCAACGGAAGCCCCCGGTTGAAGGAAACCCAACGCCTCTGCAACCTCGTGCCATTGAATCTCTTCCACATGAACACGAAAGAAGCGGCCGGCTGCCCGCCGGCACGTGCATCATCCCGCAGATCTCCGCCGTTCCGTTCGACGAGAAGGTGCAACCGAACGAAGAAACAAGCCTTCAGCTCGAGGCTTCTTTCAGCTCTTGCCCGAACCTCACACCTTTGATCCGCAGCGCTTCCTGAACGGCGGCGGCCGCTTGAAGCCGATGGAGGAGTTCGTTCCCTTTTCCGTGGGCAAACGCTCATGTTTGGGCGAGTCGCTGGCCCGTGTCGGAAACAAGATAGTAGATCCTCCGTTCCGTGGGATTACTTAGAGAGTGCAGAGTGCAATTGCCTCACGGGCCGAGCGGATTCTCGCCCGGCCTCTCCGGCAGAATAGAAGCAGCCTCATAAGCCGAGCGTGCTCTCGCCCGGCCTCTTCGGCGGAATATCACGGGCCGGGCGCGTCTGCCCGGCCTCTACGGCAGAGAATCCGGACGAGCCGGCGGAAGGGAACAGGGTGGGATTTATTGCATCTTGCAACTCCGCGGATCGAAAGGCGATCCGCGCTTAAATACACGGCCGATCGGCCGGACCACTTAGCGAAAGGCGGAGCGGCCGCGGGGAGCGTTCCTGTCCGCCTGTTTGGGGCGGACACCCGAATGGAGCTCTTCTTCATCGCCGCCAACCTCTTTAATCGCTTCCACGTGGAGCCGGAAGATCCGAAGCGGCCGCCGAGCATGCGGCCGATCGCGAACTTCAACGCTCGCTCGCCGCCGTTCCGCGTTCGTGTTCGGTCTCGGTATTAATGGAATAAAAATAGGGACTGATGGGCGACAGCAGTCTTTATTGGGAATAAATCGTTGTAGCCAGCGCTTCCGATTGCCTCGTTGTTATTGCAATGCCTTGTAGTCTGTTGCCTGTTGCAAACAGATTGCCCGTTCGTTCGATTCAACTGCAACAACAACGCAACAAAAAGTCACCCCTTTCTCCCCCAAAACGCCACCGCCACTGCTTTCTCGCGAGCAAGCGAGCGGCGAGCGAGCGGAGAAGGCACTGCGGAAGAAAAGAAAAGAGCCACACGCCGCAGAGAAGGTCACGTGCGGGTGGGTGGACAGGCGGGCGGGTGCGGGAGGAAAGAAAGTCGCGTGGGGGCGGGCAGGCGAGTGACCACTCGGCCGTTTCTTTCGGTCCACTCGCTCGCTCGGCACTTTCGACACGCCGGGGCGCTTCTTTCGGGTTGTTTTCGGCAAGAAATCGATCGATTTGCTCGGAATCTTCGCGAAATCGTGTGCATTTCACGGAAATCACTCCTCTTTTGTTCGTTTAGCCCCCATCGATCAACCGACGATGCTGTGGGAACTCCGCCTGCAGCAGGAGTGGCGCCGCTGGACGGCGCGCTTGCGGGAGGACGAAAACGGCCGCCTCGTCCATCCGAGCGGCCTGATTGCCACGCTGCAGCGGACGGACGGGCGGCCGGACGTCCGCGAGTGGCGCTGCGCGATCCCGCAGAGCGGAGTGCCCGGCGAGGATTTTTTGTACCCGGTGAGTTTCTTTTTGAATTGATTCTGCTGTGCATTGGCTTCTCCTGCTCGTCCCGATGGTCCAGTGGCAATGGGCGCGGATTTGCACTGCCACTGGACGAATGGGGATTCGGAAGAGCGAATTCAGTGAATGCCACCCCAACCCAATCGCTTTCAGGTGGTTCTCCGCTTCACGGCCGCCTTCCCCGACGTGCCGCCGGACGCGCGCTTCGAGCCGCCCATTTGGCACCCGAACGTCGACCTGGAGACGGGCGCCGTCGCGTTCGCCCACGAGTGGTGGCGCCCCGAGCGCGGCGTGGAGGAGGTGCTCGAGCGACTGCGGGCGCTGCTCCTTGAGCCCCAGCGGTCGGTCGTCCTGAACGACGAGGCGCATCGCTTCCACGAAGGCAATTGGTGAGTTCCCGCTTGCTCTTGATTGTTTGGATTGTTGCTGTTTGCAGGAGCCGGTACGCGCAGATGGTCCGCAGCCAGTCGACGCACTTCAAAGCCGACGACATCCGCCCGACCTTCGATTTGAGCCGCACGGCGATGAGCACTCCGTTCTGGTCGCTCACCAACGACTCCGCGGATGCGCCGCTCGATCGCGCGGCCGTGTCGACTTCAGCGCAGGACGCGGCAGTCCGCCGGTTCATGGAGCGATTCGAAGCGATGCGCTTGGCGCACGAGGCCGCTCCCCGCATGGAAGAAAGCGCGAGCAAGAGCGAGGGAGCGACTCGAGCCTGCTGCCCGTTTCTGCTTGGCCCGTCGTGCCCACCGACGTTCCTCAAGCTCAATCGACTGCCGCCGAGATGCCCGCCGAAGCTCTCGTTGAGGCGGTGCACGAGCAGTCGGTGCTGCTGCGGGACTTCGACTCGGCCTCCGCTTCGCCCGAACCGTCCGATGAGGCGAACGTCGAACAGCCGCCCACTCCCGCCGTGCAAGAATCTGAAGAGACGACCACTCGACCGATCGAAGCGCCTGCCGAAACGACCATCGAACAGCCGCCGGCCCCATCAGAAGTCGCGCCGTTCGCCCGTCACGCGGACGCGATCTTCCGCGAGCTCCAGGCGACCGGCCGTCCCGACTTGGCGCGTGAAATGCGGCAGAAAGTGGTCGAAGTCGTGAACGTCTACGATGCGAAGCTCGGCCAGAAGGCGGCGCCCGAATCCCCGGAGAAACCGCCAGTCGCCCACCAACGGAAGCCCCTCTGCTTGGACGAGTGGGAGCAAGAAGACCGCGAATCCGAGCAACAACGGGCGGAGAAGGAGTGCAAACAGCGGGAGCTTGCTTTCAAGGAGTGGTTCCGTGTGGCGCCGCTATCGAAGCAGCTGAACGCGCGTATTCTAGCGGTGACCGACCGGAAGTTCGAAGAAGCCAAAGCTCGTTTGAACGCCCAAAAAAGCCACGTGCAGCAACTCCAGAAGCAGACGAAGGACCTTGAATCGCCGAAGGAAGTTCGGACCGCCTCGCCGAAACCGCCGGTCGTCGTCTCGACCGCTCAGCTGATGGCGCAGAATACCGACCTAGCGCAGAGGAACGCCCAACTTCTGCGAAACAACGAGGAGCTTCTGCAGCAAATCCGGACGGTAACGAGCCGCCTGGAACAACTCCAAGAGAAGATCGAAGCCTCGGATGCCGCCCAGCAGCCGCCCGCCGTCGACTCGCTCCAGCAGACTCTCGTCTCACGCGCTCAACCAGTGCAGGATGAGTCCGGCGTTCGCGCACTAACGCAGGAGCAGCTTTATTCCATCCATCTCCTGTTCTTGGAGCGGCTGAATGACGGCCCGATTGTTCCGGCCGGCGCCTCTTCGGCGGCCGTTTCGAGCGCTGGAGTTCTAGCGGAGCCCGGACAGCCGACTCTGGAGGAGGCGACCAAGGAGCGAGTCGCCGGTTGGCTGGAAGCTCAGAACCGACCGGAGCAATCGACGGACGACTCGACGATCAGCAGCGACGACCTGGTCGTGATCGACTCCGACTGCCAATGAGTTTCTCTTGCTCCTCGTACAGTCTATGTCTAGTGTTTCCTTAACGAATTTACAACACCTCTTTCATCAGAAGCCTCTTTCTTTGATTAAGGCATTTAGGTTTTTTATTCTGTCGTTGTAGTAGTCATTAGAGTTAGTATAGGAATTTAATAGCTTAAAGTAGCTTGTAATGCATTCCATCTCCTTTATTCTTCGCCCTCCTCTGTACACACTCCTCTTTCTTCCTTTTGTATTCGAAGCGAATAGAAGGGCAATAAACGGCACGTAACACGACTTGCACAGAAAAGAAAAAGAAGAAGCAACACCAGCAGCTGAGCTCGGCGGGAATTGTCTTTGAGATCATGCTTGATTCCGCCCTGTGCACCACTTCGGCGGACACTTTGCCATGATCTTGCGGCCGCAACCAACAGGCAGTTTATTCACAACATACGTGAGAACGTATAAAAACAATCTGTGAAAACGAAGCTCAAGTCGACCGCCCTCTGCCGCTTGCCCCGTCCAAACACGCGACGAGTGGACTTTCGGCGAGCACGTGAGCGAGCGAGCGAGTGGACGAGCGAGCGGCAGTGCAGAGCGGTGGGGGCGGAAGGCGGGAGCGTCGCGTGCATGCGGGTGGGTGGGCGACCCGCTCGGCCTTTTCGCTCTTTCCACTTGCTCCGCCGAATACGCGAGGCGCATTGCTTGGCGCTTTTTTCTGCAAGAAGTCAGGGAAAAGTTCCTCTAATGCGCTCAATCCTGAACGAAAATCCGTGAATTCCTCGTGACTTTCGCCTTCCAATCGCAGCGGCCTTATTTCTCGTCTGTTTGGAGCCCCAAGCAAGCAGCAATGACGGCGCATAGCCGCTTGAAGACCGAATATCAGCGGTGGACGGCGAAGTTGCGCGAGGACCTCGCCGGTCGTCTCGTCCACCCGAGCGGCCTCATCGTCACGCTGCGGCCCGATCCGATGGACAACGACCGGCCGAACGTCCTCGAGTGGCGTTGCGCGATTCCGCAGAGCGATGAAGCGGGCGAGAAGTTCTTGTACCCGGTAAGCTCTTTTTCGAGAGTTCTGCTGTGAATTCGCTTCTTCTGCTCGTTCCAATGGTCCAGGAGCGATGAGCACAAATTTACGCGGGTATCTAGAAAGAGCAAATCCCCCCGTAAAGCGCGTAAAATTGTCCGTTTGTCCGTCACAAACCGCGCTTCAACTTTTTAACCGTTGGACCTATAGATCAGAAATTTTTTCTGGCTAGAGGAAGTCGCATGCGCGAAATTCAAATATGTGCATTTCGACCGCCGGTGGGCACGTTCAACGTTCCGTGCCGACGTTCCGCATTGTACCGTGTTTCGCGCACGGCCGAATTCGCCCGCCCTATGGGCAAAAAAATGCGCCTTGAAACGAGGAACATTTTATCAGTTGACCGCATCATCAGAAAATGTTGTTGAAGAAAGTTATGATCGCCCGAAAGCGAAAGGTCGAGGCGGAAAATCGAAGAGGTCCACACTCGGAGGCGCCGTTCTCGGCTCTCCAAATTTTATTCGGCAAACAAAAAAGATCCCACCTAGAAAAAGGTTTGGCGCATCTTTTAAGCCGGCATTTGAGTCTGAAGAAGTTGCTGGAATCTCAGCGGTTTGGATCGAAAATTGTGTGTCGATTTTGAAATCCGAGTAAATTTCAATTTCGCCGTTCTCATCGCACTTCTGACGTCATGACATGAATGAAGGCTCATTCGAACGCGAAAAATGCGGGCTTTCTGATGCTGTGCATTCTGTTGTCGTTTTTGGCCCGCTTGGCCACTGCGGCTTACGCGAACCAACCCCGTGATATCGCACGAAAAGCGGGCGGGATCGGGCATGAGTGGACGGATTCTTCTGAAACTTGGCAGAAATGTCGAGCACGTAGTTGCTCTGCTTACCACCGTTTCAGATTTTTAAATGCGTTGTGTCCAAGGAGTAATGGATCGTTTTGTTGTGATGGCCTGAACTCTAGCTTTGCGGTCGGCTTCTTTGGGTGCCGCCAACCCGCACCTGCTTTTTCCACTTGCTGGGATCAAAACAGTCCGTTTGGCATCGCTCGCGAAGGTTGCACAACGTTGTGCGCGTCGCCGGGCTTGAAGAATGCATTTGCAAGCAACTTCAACGGTTCGCCTTCGTTCTTCTTGAGCACGTAAGATCAGGATGGAGTGAAAAACAGGGTTTGCCAAGAAACTGCCAGTTCGCCGAGTTTCAATCGACACGAAACGTTTGTGAAGCGCAACTTGGCGTTCTCCCGTTGCGACGAGCACTCGATCTTTCGAACAACGTCGACAAAAGCATTCGATACTCAACAGTCAAACGACTCCCCCAGCTGGGGACGGCGCGAAGCGCCGTCACACGCTGGTCCACAATTACCACTGCAAACTTCCTTCCAAATCCAATCAACCCCCCGGTTTGCAGGTGGTCCTCTACTTCTCGGCCGCCTTCCCGCGCGAGCCGCCGAACGTGCGCTTCGAGCCGCCCCTCTGGCACCCGAACGTCGACCCGCAGACGGGCGCCGTCGGACTGCCCGCGTTCCTCGACGGCTGGCGGTCGGAGACGAGCGTCGAGGAGATCCTCGAGCAGATCCGCGAGCTGTTCGCCAACCCGCAGCCCTCGCCGATCCTCAACGAACACGCCGCCCACTTTCACGGCGATTTTTCGTGAGTTCCTCTTTGATTCTTTGGTTGCATCGCTGCCGCTTGCAGGGGAATGTACGAGTGGACGATCCGCAGTCAAGCGACTCGCTTCAAGGCGGTCGACATCCTCCCGACGTTCGATTTGAGGCGAGCGGCCATGCAGACCGACTTCTGCTCGCTGCCGCCGTCGAGCGACTTCTTCACTGACACTTCGGCCGACCGTTCGCGCTCTCGAAAGTCCGTCGACGGCATCGCGACCAAGTTGACCCAAATGCGAATGAAACCGCCCAGCTGGACGCCGAAGACGATCAGCCGACTTCATCGCGCGCCTCCGCTCCGCCCGCTGAAGCAATCGACCAAACGCCCGTCGTCGAGGAAGTGCACGAGCAAGCGCAGGATGTCGAGTTGGAACCGCCGGCCGCTCCCACCGCCGCGTCTCTCGAAGAGAACGCCCAACCGATCGAAGTCCTGCCCGAAATACTCGCCGAAAAAGTGAGCGAGCAAGTGAAGGCGCTGACGCTGGAGTCGCCGCCGACCGCCCACTCCGACGAAGAAACCGCCCAAGCGATCAACGAGCCAATCGCACCGTCCGTTGATGCGATCGCCGGGCAACCGCCAATTTCTGCTCCGCCCGCTTCTCATCCGTCTTTCCTACCGTCTGCCGAAGTGGCTGAGAAGGTGGTCGTTGAAGTGACTCACCAGCCGTTCGAAGAGCCGACCGCTCCGTCTGCCGAAGTCGTGGCCGAAGCGAACGGCAAGCAACTGCTCACTCCCTTCGTCCTACCGCACAGAAGCGGCCGCCCAGTCGACCGAAGCCACCAACCCGACGTCCGAATCGACCGCCGACGAGCCGCCCGCACCGCCGGAAGTCGCGCCGTTCGCCCGGCACGCGGACGCCGTCTTCCGCGAGCTGCAGGCGGCCGGCCGCGCGGATTTGGCGCGCGAACTTCGCCGAAAGGTCCTCAAAGTCGCGAACAAATTCGACGAGAAGCTCGACCGCCGGCAGCCGCTCGCCGACCGCCCGAAGCGAGCCGAAGAGGGCGCCGCGATGGTCGAGCGGCTGAAGGGGCGGGTGCCCAAGGAGCAGGAGGCCCGCGAGCACTCCCTCGACGATCTGCTCTTCCTGTTCCACGACGATCCGAAACCCCAGTCGCCCGTCCAGCAGCCACCAGCGGCCAACTCGTCCGTCTTCAACCCGGACGCAAGGAACTTCGGCAGCCATTCGGTGGACACGGCCTTGCGGATTCCACGCCCCGAATTCACGCGGCCGGTCGTTCCGATCGCCCAGCCAGTGGAGCGGAAAAGGAAGCTGTTGGTAGCGCAGAAGCGAACGAAAGAGGAGATGAACGCCCCGAGTTCCGTCCAGCAATCGCCAGCCGTCGTCCCGATCGAAGAAACTGCCGCTCCAAACGCCCAGCTGGATGCGAAGACGAAGGTCAGCGGGTTCATCAATGTGGCGGCACTCCAACAGGCCACCTCCCACATGTCAGCGGAGGAACGAAAGCGCCTGTTCGCTGATGTGCTCGCCATCTCCAAGTCGCGCGCCGCTGCGAGAACACCGAACTCGCCCTGGGCTCCAACTGCCCAAGCGGACGCCCCGATCACCGCTGAGATGTCGCCGACTGCCGTTCCTGCCCGCCAAGTTTCCACTGTCCCGAAAGCCCAGCGTGTAGATCGGAAGAAGCTGGAAGAAGCGATGATTGCTCGTGGTCTGACGCCGCAAGGTGCTGCCTTTATGCTGCCCATTGTCTCGATGATGTCAGAGGAGGAGCGACAGAAGTGGCTGAAGCGCGTGAAGGGGCCCATGAAACCGCCGGCCGTCGTCCGCGTGCCAAATGCCCTGACCGCTCGACTGGATGCGCAGAAGGGAGCGAACGTGACCGTTGATACGGCGAAGCTTCAACAAATGGTCACTCCCCACATGTCGGAGGACGAACGACGACGACTGTTCGCCAACCTGGCCGCCATCCAAAAGTCGCGCGCCGCCGTGACCGCTCCGAGTGCGCCGAGCGCACAGCCGGTGAAGCAGAAGAAGACCCTCGTGGAAGAGAAGAAGGAAGGCCCCGTGGAAGTCCCGAAGCCCACGCCGCAAGCTTCCACCGCCCCGATCGCCCCCACCGATGCGCGGAAGAAGCTGGAAGATGCCATACGGGAGTGTCATTTGGCACCCGAAGACGCTGCTCTTGCACGGCGGCTCTTCTCAAACACGTCTGAGGAACAACTACGGCGACTTTCTAACCTCGTGAAGTCCGCAACGAACTCGTCAGCCGTCATGAAATCGCCGGCCGCGAGAAGCACGCCGTTCGTCATTCTGCCGGGAGGACCGACTGCCACGCGAGCTTACACTGCCCCGACCATTCAATCGCTCGTTGCCAAGATGCCGGAAGAGAAGCAGTTTTGCCTCCTTCGATCGCACCAGCAAGCTCTGTTTAAGCAGCTGCACCCGGAGCTGTGGGAGGAGCAACAACGCCAGCAGGTCGCCACTCTCGCCGCCGCACAGGAGCCGCCGATTGCCGTCGAGACGTCGCCGATTTCCGCGGCCGCCCTCGCTCGAATCCTCGAGGCGCCGGCGAAACGAGCGGGTCGGCGGGACGCTCAGCTGGACGCCCTCGTCGCCTTCCACAAGCCGCCGGTCGTCCTCTCGCCGGAGGAGCGCCTGAAGGCGCACTACGCGTACTTCGGGCGGCAAGTGGAGGCGTTCGTGGACCGCCTTCGACAGAAAAACGACGAGCAGACGCCGGAGGAAACGGCGAGAACCGCCGCCCTGCTGACCGCCAACCGCGAGCTCCTGCAGCAAATCCAGACGCTCACCGACCAGCTGCAAGGCGGGAAGGTGGACGTCCCGCCTGTCGTTCAGACGACGCCGCCGGACGCCCAGAAGCCGCCGTTCGTTGGTACAATGGAGGAAATTTGTGGTTCGATCGCTCAACCGTTGGAAGAGAAGAAGGCGGAATCCGAAGAGATGGCTCGTGCATTCCCATCTGTCGAGTACATCACTCAACGCGTTCGGGAAGTGGAAGAGCAACAGCAGCGGCGGAAAAAGAACGCCACCGTTCAGAAGCCGGCGTCCGCCGTCTCGATGGAAACTCACGCTCCCTCCGCTCAACCGGTGAAAGCAACGTTATAGTGCAAAGGTGTCTTCAGTATTCGCGAGGATACGCACGATTGCATGGTGCAACTCATGCGGATGGAGCGGCAGCAGGAAGGGAACCCCGCCGTTCCTCTGCCACAGCGGGTACCCGTCTGAATGGGGGGAACACCCGCGCCGAACGCTCAACCGATGGATGGGAAGAATGATGAGGAGAAGTGGGCCGACACTCTTGCCGCTCTCACCGCCTCTCAGCCGCAGCCGACCGCCTCGCTCGCTCCGACCGCCCCGCTCGCCCCGACCGCCGAGGAGCCCCGCCAATCGACCTCAAAGCAGACGGAATCACCGATCGATTCGGACGTGAGCCTGCTGGACACCGACGACTCGTCCGACGACTCGACGATCGACGATGACGACCTCGTCGTGATCGACTTCAACGTTCAATGAGTTCTTTTTATTCCGACTGCCCTCCATTTTTCTTTACCTTTCGAATGCGCACTCTTTCAACTCGTTTGTTCCACCGCTGGTTGCAGGAAGATTCAGTAATTCTGGATTCTTTAGGTTTTGAGTAGTGCAGTAGAATCTGTAGTGTAGTTGCTTCCTTTGGTCTTAATGAGCCCTACCTCATCTTATTCGCCTACCTCTGCTGTACACAGTCCATTCCTCTTCGTTTTGTGTCTGAAATCAAGGAGACACACAATAAAAGCCAAAGACAACGCCCCGCTCCCGCTTTGTCTGTGGAATGAGCGGAAGAGACAAAAGCAATGGGCGGACACGTTGTGAAAGGGCAGGCGGAATGTTTGAGTTCTTATTCGAAGAAACGAATCGAGTTTCCTGCTCTCATCAAAAGGCAATAAAGGAACTCATAAAACCAGTGGACCGAGTGCAGGGATCGAACGAGTCGTCTTGCAACAGGCACGATCAACCGGCAGCTGTTCTGCGATCTCTTCGTGGACCACTCGAACGTCTCGCTGGTGCTGCAGCCGGACGAGACTCTTCTGCGCGGCGTCCAGAACGAGCGGCACGCGCGGGATTGCCGCTCGCTGGGCTCGTACAGGAGTTTCGTCTTGGGGCCCCGCTCGATTAGACGCGCGTTCTTCGGCGTAGCACTATCAAGAGCGAACAAGTGTTTTGGCTTTGCCCAGCCACTACTCTCAACTCCGAATGAGCGCGAGGGCTGCTTTGAACTCGTCTGTTCAAAAACGCTTGCGCTTTTCTCCAGCCCCACGATCTTACGACTAGAAACAACAGACGGTTTATTTATTGCTGATAGTGAGTGAAGACGAAATGCAAGTCGATCGCCTCAACGATTCGCCACGTCCAAACGCGCGCGATTTCCTGCTTCCACTCCGCGAATTCGGGGAGCAAAACGGCGTTAAGATCGTCGGTCTTGAGCGTGAATTTTGGTTGCCGCCCGAAGATCTCGGGCTGTCGCCCCAGAAAGTTAGCGGCCGCCGCAAGGGCGCGGTCGTGTTCTTCCTGAACATTCTCGTTTCTGTAGTTCCCTCTTGCAAAACCAACGCGTTTCTTCTCGGGATTCGGCAACGCGATTTGCACGACGAGCTGCAGCTGCGGGAGTCCCGCCCGTTCCACGCACTCGGCCACCCGCAACGAGCGGGCGAGCAGGAACAGGAGCAGCGCGTCGAAGCGATCACAGTGCGCCTACAACATGTAAATCTGTTTAGTAAAAGCCAACTAACGGAACTGACCGCAAAATTCCGCAGCGAAAGTCTCGCAACATGGACGTGAACAACGAAGTGGTCGTTGAGCGAGCGGAGGTTCTCGAACGCCGCGCGAAATTCACGGGCTTCTCGTTCGTCCAGCGGAAACTCCGGAATGGGAATCGCCGGGTCCTGCAAATAGTCGAGCCAGACACAGAGGGCCACTCGTTCGACGGCTTCGTTTCGTTCGAAGCTAAAAGAGGCGTGTGTTCGCGATTTGAACGCTTGAACGTACGGCCCATTGGCAGCCATCTCCTTTAAAGTGTAGATCATGATCTGGCGGGCAGGCGAGCGGAAGAGCGCAGCGACGTCTGAAACACGAGATCTCTCGTTTGAATCGAAGCAAGCCGTACGAGAGTTGGCATTAAACACCACGCTTTCAATCGGTTTGTGCTTCAGGATGAGGACGTCGTGGGAGCACTCCACGTACAACATGAAAAAGGGGCAGTCGGGAAGGAATTCGCGGAGCAGCGGCCGGACCCACGTCTCCTTGCGACGCCGCAAGCTCGACAGGTGCATTTCCTTCAGGTTCGGAAGGCCTAAGAATAAGTTACGACAAGCGCCGGTAGTTGAGACAGCCCACCCACCTTTCAAGGTCTCTAAAACGAGCGTCAAATTGCGAACGTCATCGTAATTGACGCTGTAAGTCGCATGAAATTGCACACACAGACTGAGCCGCTGGATGTCCGCTCGTCCCAGCTGCAGCAGCCGCACAAGCGACTCCACGCGCACATTCGCGTCGTCCAAACGCAAAAAAAACGATGCCGCTTTCACTTCCATGCGTGGAGAATCTCCCGACGCAATCCAAGCCAACCACACATCGCCGACTTCCGGCTTCTTCTCGTACGGAGCAAAGAAGGCGGTCAAGAACGAGCGGCTGCAAAAGAACACGCGGAGAGTTCGGAAGCGGAGAGCCGCCCGTTCACGAAGAAAATCCGGGCCTTCCATCGGCTTGTTGTGCGCCAATCGAGTGCTCAACGCGGGCCCCATCAGTGGACGCCGAGCACCGACGCGGAGCTTCGGTTTCTTCGCTTCGACCATTAGAGTTCTGAAAGAGAAAAAGCGAAGCGAATGGAAAGCGACTGCGAGCAGGATGCGCCGACCATTGCGGCCGCTCGATCGCGCGAGTGAGCCAAAAGTGGACCTCGAGCATTGCGTCGAACCCAAAACGATGCTCGACTTGCCGCCGCGCAGCTTGAGCGGCGGCCCCACCTTCGAGCACTCCGCCAGGCGGCCCGCTCGCCTGTGCAGAGCGACGGGCTGTCCATTGGGTTGCCCGCAGTCGCCGATTGCCTCGCGGGCACGTGGATGTGTTTGGTTGCCCTCTCCCACTCCCCTTAACGCCTTCCCGCTACCCAAAACGCTACCGGGACCTCGCACACTCACGATACAGCGGAAAATGGCTGTTTGTTCTTTTAAAATCGTGGTGCGTGTTTTGAAACGAATGTTCCTCGTCTCGTACACTCATTTCTGCCTGAATTCAAACCTCCACCTTCGAGGCTATGCCCCCTCGCAACACGCGATCGATGATTCGTCGTGAGCTCAAGTGAAAAGCCGAGGCGATCGTCGAGGCGGAGCAGAAACCGCTGAAAATCTAAAAGAAGACAGAAGAGATTCCGCAACAGCCCACGCCGAAGATGAAGCCGGACGTTCGTCGAGTTCTCCTGTTTCATGCGTTGAGCATCGATTAAAGCACAACCATCCCGCAAATGCTCCAAACTTCTTTTGCGCTTGGCGGGAGCGAGTTGCGTCCTCGTTTGGATCGAACTTCTGCGGTCGTCGTTCACTTCCGCCCGGGCTGAAGCAGCTGACAACCCGGCTGCAAGCTGCACGGTTAGCTGGAGCCAATTTCGGAAGTCAGGTGCGGTTGCGACTCTCGGCTGCAGTCAGCCAGCTGCAGTCGCATTCCGAACCCCGCTCCCCGCGACTGCGCAAGAAGCGGGCGAGCGGAAACGCACCAGCGAGTGAGCTCACGGGCGGCTCAAAAGCGCGCGCTTCCACCTCCCAAGCAATACGTCTCTATGCCCGAGCGGTCTGGGGCGGTCGGGTCGCCGGTTCGAGTCCGGCGGGTCGTCAAAGCTGACGAAGTTAATTTGGCATGTGTTTGGGGTTCACATCTTCTCGGGCAACCGGTACGTATCCCCGTCAGCTTAGCACTTACAAGTAGCAGTGTCAGATCGACTAAACAACTTCATCGCGCCTGGTCGGCTGCCTTGGCTAGGGCACTCTAAGGGTTCTTTTTGGTTCGCGTTTTTTCTCGATCGTCGAAGGGACGCGAGCGGCCGCCTTTTTGGGTCCTCGTTGTCTACTGCGGTTCTCTACGGACAGATCGGACGATGGGATTCGCCGCCTTCACTAACGATCAAGGAGGGTTCTGCAGTCCTTGAACTGAGCGATTCATGTGCTCCGATTCATCGTCAGTCTTTGGCCGCACAGTAGGCAGAAGAAGAAACAACGAAGAATCCCGTTCAAGTGGATGTGGGGCGCAGAATCATCGGTCTTCCAGCATCAAAGCGGTCATCAAGCGACCGCTCCTTCGATCCACCACACGAGAAAAGCTGTCTGCTTTATCCCACTAACAATGAGGGTAGAGGAGTAGCGCCGGCGTTGGTCTCCTAGCGGTGTCCACTTCCGGCGCCCCCACCGGATTCTTCGGCTGCCGTTCGACGAGCAGCTGGCGGATGCCGCGGGTCATCGAGTTGGCGCTCCGACTCTAATGGCGGGAGGACGAGGAGCTCACTTTCTGGTGGCCGGCTGGCGGTGGTCGTGGAGACCGGGAGGGCGAGCAAAAGCACGAGGTGGAAGTGGACGTTCAGCACGAACATGGGCGGTGGAAGGGCGAGTGAAAGGGCTGGAGTCGACTGTTTGGCCGCTTTATCCGCCCGAGCGGACAGTTTGTCGCGAAGGGCTGGCGAGATCAACGCGGATGACGGGAGAAGTCGGGCAGCTAAGAGCGTTGCTTTCGTCAATGAACGACGCGCATTATTGCCGCGCCACGGCGGCGACGTGCGAAACGAATGACCCACGCGCAGCTTTTCTATGCACTCGTAAGACGTCTATTTCTCGTACTTCAAAAACGTTTTATTCGCTTGCAAGACCATTTAAAAATAACGCAACAATAGACAACTTTTCACTTGAAAGAAAGGAGAACGACTTCGAACTGGATCCCCTCGAAAGGCGCCGTCCAAACTGCAGGGATCTTCCGACTGAAGTGTTTTTCAAGTTCCGACAGACGGTCGGCAGTCGGCGCGGAGAACTGCTGCTCGGCGAAGAACTCGTTCGTTGCGGCCAGAACTCGCTCGTACGCGTCCTAAATCAATGGAGGCAAGTCTTATGGGAAGAACGTACGGACGTCGGGCTGGGCAGATGGAGTTGGGCCCGCAGGTAGACCTTCGGGAGTCTCGCCTCGATCGCCAGGCCAAAAAGACCGAAGGCCCACGTGAGCAAACGCAACAGGGCGCGTTTGAAGGGCGTTTTCTGGTCCTGAACATCGTACGGGATAAGTTGCCGGACGAACAGGACGTACCACAAAATCCTGCAGACAGAACCACCTAATAAGGATATAAGATCCTTACATTACGAACTTCTGCAAAAAGTGCGTTGGGGGGGGGTAACACACTTTTTGCAGCCATGCAAGATTTTCGTTCACAATTTTTGCATCTGCAAAAAATCGTAACGAATTTTTGCAGCCGTCGAATTTGCGTTCGGAATCTTTGCAGCTGCAAAAATTCGTTACGATTTTTTGCAGATGTCGGATTTTCGTTCCGGATTTTTGCAGCTGCACAATCCGCGTTACGAAAATTTGCAGCCGCAAATTTTGTGTTCACGAAACTTGCATGATGTCGCATTTCTGTTCGCACTTCTTGCAGGTGTCAACTTCGTGTTCTCGATTTGTGCAGATGCAAAATTCGTGAACGCAAGTTTTGCAGTGCCCAAGTTGTGAACGCTAATCAGACATCGTGACAGAATCGTGAACGCAAATGTTGCAAAAATCACTGATTTTTACTCAAAAAAGGCCAAATTTCGATAGATTTATTCGAAATCTGCAACATTTGTGTTCACGATTCTTGCAGATTTTCGGTTTTCGTAACGATTTTTTGCACCTGCAAAAGTCACTAACGCGAATTGTGCATCTGCAAGATTCGTGAACGCAAAGCGTGCAGCTGCAAAAATCATGTTCGCGATTCTTGCAATGCACAAAACGCGAACGCAAAGTGTGCAGCTGCAAGAATCCGGAATGCAAATCCGACATCTGCAAAAATTCGTTACGAATTCTTGCAGCTGCAAGATTTCCGAACGAAAAATTTGCAGTTGCAAAAAATCGTTACGAATTTTTGCAGCTGCACAATTCGCGTTACGATTTCTTGCAGATGCAAGATTTTCGTACGCGATTTTTGCATGGGCTGCAAAAAGTGTGTTACCCCCCCCCCTAACGCACTTTTTGCAGAAGTTCGTAATGTAAGGATCTTATATCAAGAGAGTACATTTCGTTCAAAGAGCGAAGATTCTTGAAGGCCGAATAAAAGTCGTGGCGTTTTTGTTCGTTCCACACGAGAATGCTCGTAAGCGAAGCCCAAAAAATCGGGAACAACAAATTCCAACCGTAGCAACAGAGTTCTACTTGTTTTACGGCGTCGTTCTGATGACAGCTGCAGAATGAAGATCGTTGCGTTCTCATGCTGTCGCACTTACGGTCCGTAAGCGGCGATTGCCGGCACACATCCCTCAAGAATCGACATCTTGTCAGCAAGCAGCCGAAAGAATGTAACGAGATCTGAAATTCCGTCAGTTGTGTTGATACAGAACCGGAAGAACGAACACGGTTGATCGTTCCAACCAGCCTCAATTCGCGCACATGAAAGTCTAAACGATTGGAGCTTGCGGACGACAAGAAAATCTGAATGGCAAAACGAAGAAATGATGTCGATCTTCGACGGAAGAAATTCCGCGACCATGTGGACGATCCACGACGATTTGCGAGACCCACGGAATGAGACATCAATTCCTTTCAGGTCTCCGAAATCTGAACAACATAAAATTTGTATTGCAATACAAAAATTGCACACCTTTCAAGAGCGACAAAAACTCCGCCCAAACACGAACCGTTTCGATTGTCGGCATTTCGGCGAGGCAAATTCGCAGCCCCAAGAACTGCATTCCCTTTTTACCCAGCATCAAGAGTCGTTTGAGGGAGCCGACGCTCGCATTGACAGTCGATAAAGCGCATTTTAGTGAAGCCCGCAACGTGCAGTGGATGGCAATTTCTTGGTCCAAAAATAGCGACGGCCATTCGCCATCTCCCTGCTTCTCACCCGGCGTGAAGAAAGCAGCCGGAAACGCGCGGCTGCAGAAGAACATCCGCAGCGTTTGAAGACAAAGACGCGCGCGTGCTTGGAAGAAGTTCGGCGCATTTTGAGGGTCGTTGTGCGGGAGTTTTGGGCTCAACGCGTGCTTCATAACTGCGCGACGGACATCTGCCTTCATCATCGGCTTCGGGCGGGGCATCGGCGGTATCTCGTGCTCCTTCTCTTCCGCGCCCATGCTGATTCTAAAACGGTGAGTATAAAACGGAGAGAAAGTGGCAGCGGCGGCAAGAAGAAGTGGCGGGCGAGTGAACTGCGGCTGCCGCTTGATCAACCAAGCGGGAGGACGCCGCTGATTGCGTTCGAACCCACGCGACGCGCACTTTCGCACTTCCTGCCGCCCGCCCGCTTTTCAACGGCAAAAGAGCGTTGGCTTCCGTAGTGCGCGGCACGACCCGCCAACCTCCGATCTTCCAGCAGTCCAAAGTTCATTCGGAGACCTGCTTGACCACGCACTGCATTCCCTCCAACACGGACCGATTGCTCGCTGTTTGCAGGACGTGACGGCGCAGAGAACTCGCCTTTCCACTACCCCTTTCAAACGATTGCTCGCGGTCAGCGTGCCCGCCGAATCGCGCGGGTTGGGTTGGCTGCCTGCTGCGCTCTTCGTGGTCATTTGCCTTTCTGGTGCTCGAAAAGATGGTCGATGCAACGCCCGCACCGCTCTTTCCCGCTCGGGTCAAACGAGAAGAGCCGCTGGAACATCATAGCGTTGTTTCGAGCCACGTGTTCGATGAGTCAGCTCTTACTGATGCCGAGGATTTCTTGAGTCCCAACGGCCGGTTTCTCTTTCGGACACGTGCTCAAGAGCCGATCAAGGTGCTGGATATGTGGACGGGAAGGCAAATGTGAGTTTTTGAGCCTCTGCTCTGTTCATTCAACAAGCAATTGATTTAGGACTTCCACCGAAAACGCATACTTGGCGCCGTGGTCGACCTTCTTTGTGGCCAACGACCGCGTTACCGCCGTTCAAGTGGTTTGCTCTCTTGCTTCTGGGCTGTGGAACTCTGTGACAGTGGACGGTCATTCGAATCAAGTCCACGCGGAGAGCCATCCGTTTAAAGGGCTGAACCGCGACAAGCGCTCTTGCATTCTCGACGTTATTTGTGTGATTCCAATCGACAATTCCCATGAATTGTGGTTGTTAAAAGCCTCTCGTTCTGCTTCCTACGTGGAGTTGTATTCGTGCGAGTGGAACGGCCGCAACACCCGTCTTCTCACCACAGTGCGAACTGAAAACTCCGGCAAGCTCGAAAGTGCCTACTACTACAAGGACAAGCTTTTCTTCGTTGTTTATGAAAACAACCGCTATCGAGCAGCTTTCATGTTTTGGAATCTATGTTTTGTGGCGTTGAATGGAGGACTCAAACAGCCGCCCGCGACGCCGAACAGCTTTACGAGTCGAAGCATCAAAATCGAAGATGTTGTTGATTCTTTGGACTTTAAATAGCTAAACCGTTTCAATTTCAGCTTCGCAGCAACTGCAGCGCCTCGGTCTCCACCCATTTCGACAAGGGCCACTTCTTTGCACTCAAGTTAAATTACGCAGGGACTTCTGACTTCTTCGACTATAACCTCGACCAGAACACGCTCTTGACACTCAGGCTGGCCTTTCGGGCTACAAGGAGCGAGCATTTTGAAATCTTTGGAATCGAAGCCGGCGTTCTCAGCATTCTCAAGAAGAACAAAATGATACAGCATGATCGAACCTGCTTTTTGGAATGCCGTTACGCGATCAGGTGAGTGCGTGTAAAGAGAGCAACAAGCTATCCGATCGGTTGCAGCAAGCCGGAGAAACTGGTGCGTCTGGCTTGGTTCGCCCGGCCGAGTGCCGCCGACACGTCCGCATTTGCCTTCTGTCTGCGCTGATCCAGCGTTTGGTTTGACCGAGGAGCTGCCCCCAACAATCAGCCCACTCCCCCCCGTGCAAGGATCGTTTGTCGATGTAACTCTGTTTCTTGAATAAAAGCTTCGTATTTGACTGTCGGCTGTGGCGGCTTCGTTCCACTCGGTCTTGAAATCTGCGGGTTGTGAGGATCACGTCCGATTGGGCTCGTGGACGACGAGCGGGAGCGAACGGCGCCCATCTGACGGCGAATTTTGAGCGGCGAGTGGAACGGCGGGCCGGCGGTCGTTTTCGGCTGGACGGCGAGCGACAAGTGGGGAGTGGGCGGTCGACTCACCCGCCAGCCGCTTCGCCGCGTTGCTCGTCGGCTCCGTGCACGCCGCCTACCGCCTGGACGACTTCACGCCGTCCCCGCTGCTCAACAACTTTGTGTTCGAGACCTGGCCAACGGCTTCGTGACCAACCGGAGGCGGCGAGTCGTGAACGGGAGCCTCTTCATCGGCACGCACTCGACGAACGTCGTCCAGTCGGACGCTCGTGGACGGGACTCCGTGCGCATTCACTCGACGAATGACTACAACCACGGCCTCTTCCTGCTCGATCTGCAGCACCAGCCGGGTGGCGTCTGCGGCCCGCCTTCTGGCTCACGTATACCCTTGATTTTACGTTCTTTTTAGGAGCCTCACCGACTGGCCGAAGAACGGCGAGATCGACGTGATCAAGAGCGCAGAAGAGCCCTCTCGAATGAATTGAGTGGTTGATTGCAGGAGTGAACAACCAGACGGTGGACGCTGCCACTCTACACACGACGACCGGCTGCACAATCCAACAGTCGAACGGCTTCAGCGGCCGTTTGGTGACCGCGAACTGCGACGTGAACGCGGCCGGGCAGTCGAACAACGCGGGCTGTTCGATTCAGTCGGCGGACACGCGCTGGAGGGCACCTCAGCCATCCGCGCGCTCCAGCACTCCGGCCGACGTGTCCAACGGCACGCCAACCCTCGACCAGTGGCCGCAGCCACTCACTCGCCGTCTTCGCGGGCGGCTGCAACATCGACGCCCACTTCCGCGACCAGCACCTCGCCTCCGACCTCACCGACTGCGGCGACTAGGCCGGCAGGACGCGGTGTGCGGCCCCAAAAGCCGGCTCGTGCACGCAGTTCGTGCGGAACAACCCGCCCGCCTTCCGGGACGCCCACTGGCTAATCAACTCGCTCGCGGTCTATCAAGCCTGAACGAAGAGAAGACTTCTTCTGGTGAACGTGTACATTCCTCCTTCCAAACATGCAATGTGTTCGTTTGGGCAACGATCTATATTCCGTCGTTCGAGTTCAGCCGGCAAGAGGCTTCTTTGACCAATTTTTCAACTGGAAATGGCTTGAGTTTTGATTCGAATACAGCGAGGGGTGTTGACCCAAACGTTGCGTCTAATCTTCCGGAATGTCTCACTATTTCTCGATGATCTTTTTATGCTTCAGATCACAAAGCGCTCTTCCGGGTTTGACGGCAGGTCGTTTCATTGTGCGAAGAAAGTGTGACTTGTTTATTTAGACTTCATAAGTGAACACAAAGCTAAAGGCGACGCCGTTTTTTATCTCCCCCGTCCAAACCTGCGCGATCTTCGGCCACCAAGGCACTAAATCGTCGACCACCGCGGCATCGAAAGCGGCGGTTTTTAGGCTGAACTCCGTGCGCGAGGCGAAGAACTGGGCTGCGAACGACAGTCCCTGCTCGTGATCTTCCTGGACACCCTGCATTGATTTTAGCTGTTTTGTTAACAAACCTTGTGCTTCTCGCGCTTTGGCAGCTGAATTTGCGCGAAGATTTGCACAGGTGAGAGTCCCGCCTGTTTTGCGCACTCGGCGACACGCGATGAACGGGCGAACAGGCACGAGAGCAGCGCGTTGATGCGATCTTTTCGATTCTAAATCTCGATTTCAAACGGGTAGTTGCGGAATGGAAACTAACCGCAAACGTGCAGACGTCCACTTTCGCAAGAAAAACATGAACACGAAACGTTTTGTTCAGTGAGCGCAAATTCCCGAAGGCCCCGCAGAAATCACGAGTTTCTCGTTCGCCGAGCGGACACTCGGGAATTGGCATGGCTGGATTGCTCACCGGCTCATAAAATTCGGTAAGATCGAGGGTCACTCGTTCCACCACGTCGTTTTGTTCGAAGCTGAATGGCAGACGCGTCATAGAAAAAATTCGCACTTACGACCCGTTCGCTGCAATGTCCGCAACGCAGTGACGGGACTCGATCTTGCGAACCAACGAGCGGAAGAGATGGGCGAGATCTAAACAAACTTGGAGGTCATTCTACTGCAAGAAACGTACAAGTCGGCGGACCGACGTTCGACCAAATCAGCGCCTTCTCGATTGGCTTTCTCCAAAAGATTAGCGAGTCGTCATAAAAACCCGAAACGAATTCGATGTTGCAGTGGGGGAAGAAATCACGGAGCCACATGATGATCCACACTTCTTCCTGCCAACGCGAGATCTCCACATTAATTCGCTCCAAATGACGTAGATCTACGAAAACAATAACAAGGGAACATTCAAGATGACTCGCCTTTCAACGCCTGCACGATCACTGTGGCATTGCGGAGACCTTCGAAATCCGGAGGATGGAAAGGAGACCGAAACTTCAAAGAAAATCGACGGATGTTGGCCTGTGCCACTTGTAAAAGCCTCACAAGCGATTCCGCGCGCAGGTTATCCTCGTCAAAGCGAATCCGGTTGGTCGCATCAAACAAAGCAATACATTCACCCAACATGACTGACGAAAATTGCTCGCTTGCAGGTTTTTGGTCTTTTTCGTTTGGCATAAAGAAAACGGTGGTGAACGAGCGGCAACAAAAGAGCATCCGCAGCGTTCGCAGCCGGAAAGCGGCACGTGCTTGCAGGAAGTTCGGGCCTTGGGGGAGTTCGTTGTGCTGTCGATGGATGTTCAAGCCGTGATTCAACAACGCTCGGCGCACCTCCGTCTTCATCGACGGTTTCTTCTGGTCCATTGGAAATCTAAAACGAAAACACAGTCGAACAAGGCGCGGTTGAGAGGAGAGCGGTAAGCGCGACGCGGCGATCGGTGCTGCCGCTCTGACCGCATGTTAGTGAGCAGGCAGTGGACGCCGAGCATTGCGTCGACCTCAAAACAACGCTCGGGTGCCAACCGCCGGTCGTCGGGGGTGGCAGGCGGACTTTGCTCGCTTTTGCAAACACGGGGTTTTCGCTGCCTCCTACCGCTTCCTCTCAGCGCTGCTCACTGCCCGGCCCGCCACTACTACTTTCCGCGCTGGGGAGAGCAGGGCGTGGGCGTGTGTTCACGATCAAACGAACATCCTTCCTCCCGTCCACTCCTTCCGTCTCATCTCTTCTCAGGCGATGTCCCCTTACAAGACGCGGTCGGTTGCTCGTCGCGAACTCAAACGAAAGGCGGCCATTGAGGAGGCGGAGCGCGTTGCCTCAAAGCTCTTGAACGGTTCGCCCAAACCGAAGATAAAGGCGGACGTTCGGCGCGGACTGGTGTTCCTCGCGTTGAGCCCATTCGTGGATCACCACGACCCGCGGCTGGCTCCGAACTATTTTCGAGCCCGCGCTGCTCTCCGCCTCCGCACTCTCCGCTTTTTTGTTTGCAGCTGCTCGTCTTCGTCCGCCTTCTTCAACCGAAGCAAAATGGACCGTCACACCTGCGTTTAAACGCGGAAGTCGCTTCTTTCGAGCTCCTTACGCTGAGATCTCTCCGCTTATTCTTGGCAAGCGACAACGAGCGGAGCGGCTCAATGACTCGCTCCTGTCTCGTCTTCCAACAACAAAGCCCGCGGTTCATTCCAAACAATCAACAGACAAGAAACAAGCGATCAGAAGACGTGGATTCCTCGAGCGGCCAACGACACGCGGTTGGCAGCGACTCCTGAAGACACCAACAAGTTGAGAACGCTTCTTCGATCGAAACTCACGCTTCCGGTCGGCGTCCGAAGCGGCGAGGACGGCGGACTTGACGCCGACGGTCGGGAGCATGAACGCCGCGAACTCGGCGAAGGTCCACTCGCCGCCCATTTTCCGCTGCAGCCGGCCGGCGAACTCGGCGGCGTCCGCTTTCGCGAACACGTGGGCGAACGCCCGCTGGTCGGTCGTTGGCGGGAGCTCCAGTCGATCCATCGGCGCGCAGAAGACGGGCGGCGGCAAGCCGGGAGGCGCGGCGAGGTCGGTCGAGTTCGCGCGCAAAACGAGCAGCTTGGCGGTCGGCTCGTCGGTCCAAACGAGTGGCAGCAACACGGCGAACTTCCGGCGGCACTAAACGGAGGGATGGACGAGGAGAAGCGGCGGAGAACTCACGCGTTGGAGATCGAAGTAGAGGGCCGTCGGTTTCTGCTGCAGTTGGGCGTGAAGACGCACCGACCAGTCTTGCTTGGGATTGGCGGTGGCGGGCTGTACGGCGGCAGAGACGGGCGGAACGGTCGCTTGCGGATCGAAGACCAGCTGATTCTGCGAGTGGTTTGTGGACGGCTCGGTGGACTCGGCCGTCGCCTCGCTGCCGCCCGTCCGTCCGCTGTTCTCGCCGTCCGCGTGCCGGTAGCCGTGCTTTTCGACCTCGTGCGAACATCGATTTCTGGTTTGCTTAAAGCGAGACGTGCACACTCGACACTCGTAGCCGCTGCTCGCCGAATGAGTACGGAGGTGGGCGGCGCGGCAATGCGGCGGATAGTCCAGGCCGCACTGCGGGCACGTCCACTAAAACGAGCAAAAAAGGACTGAAAACTGTTTGGAGCTCACCTGTCCGTCTTGTGCGTCGCTCGACTGAAGTGCGCAGAGGTCGGAGATGTTGGGCGACGGAGAGGACTCACGTTCGTCGTCTGACCCAAACGCTGCCAATGCTTCCAACGGTAGGTGTGGCGGAAGTGATTGTGCGCCTGCCGCTCGTGTTTGTTTCGATCTCGCGCCCGCGGGAACGTCGCCCCGCATCGAGCGCACGCGAAGCCGCCCGTCGGCAAGTGGCTGCGTTCGTGACGCGCCAAATTCGACGCCTTCACTTTCATGCCGCACTTCCGACAAGCCTTCTGCAATTGGAACGCGGTGGAGATGCGAATGAAAGAATGCTCACTTTTCGCTCGCGGCTGTTCGCTTCAATTGCGCGGGGCTCGACCGCCGCTGGAGCTCGCGCGGCGTTCGCTTTGGAGCGAGTGGTGGGCGGCATCCTCCGATCAAGTTCACGTGTTGGACAATCTGAAACGACAGCGAAATCAAAGCGAAATCGACGGAAAGGCGGCCGAAATTTCGGCGTCGCCTCGTCCGCAAGCTGCCCGCTCGGGCGCGTCGAAAAAGTCGGACGGCCGCCACCGAACGCCCGCTTTCCGCCGTTTGGGAGCGATCGCGATCGGCGCCGCGCTCTCCGCACTCCTCTTTTGCGGCGCGGTTCAAACGGCCGGCGGATCGCCTCTTCCCGCTCGTTTGGCGCGCGAACAACACGCGGCAGACGAACGCAAGCATTTTAATGGCAACACTCTCTTGTCTAAAGGACGAGGGATGACTCATGAACGCTTCCGTAAACGCCATGCAATGAAACCGAACGGAAGACTGCTTGCTTGCTTGTTCTTCGCGTTTGGGTGGCGTTTGCCGACCTTTAGCGCGAATTCGTTCTTCTCAATGATCGATTGCTGTGAACAGACTTGAACACGCGGAAGCGAGCTAGCGGGCAGATGTCGCTACCCGCAGTCTCCGTTCCGCAACTCCCCGCTTACAGAAGCGGGTCGACCGCCGCTTCGAAACCTTCCGCTGCTCCCATTTGCTTGTGCGTCATCGACGGGCGTGATCCCGCGTGGCTCGGCCGAATAAACGGTAAACAAACAAAGGAACACTCGCGTTTGCTCAACGGTTTCTCCGCACAAACGAGTAGGCGCTAAACGAACGAATCGGGGCGCTTTGTTGACCGAAGCGAGCGGCCGTTTGCTTCGGATGAGAAGTTCGATCACTCCTTCCTCCCTTCTCCTTGCCCCAATGGTCTCTACTCGTCGTTGTCGACGAGTCCATCCGATCGGAGTCCGCGAGTGCAGCGAACGAAGAAGAGCGGAAGGGAGGAATTGGCGCTTCGCGGGCACACCGCCGCCTCGTCTCGTCGCCGCCGATCGCTCCCGCCGGCCGGTCGCGCACGCAAATGCTCCCACTCCTCGTCCGTTCTTCCCCGACGTCCGCCCGTTTCCCGACTGCATTCTCGGCCGAGTGGTGGGCGACGAGAGCGGAGGTCGGCAGAGACGAGAGGAAGCCCCCGTTGTCCTCCCGCCCGCCATTCAGCAAGCGGTCGGACGGGGAAGCGGCCTTTTCTCCGCCGGTCGCACGAGGGATTGCCGTCGTCCGCCCACTTGCAGGCGGCCGTCGCAGCCACTCGTCCTTTCGATCGCCGCATCGACCGCTCGACACTCCCGGTTTGCTCAGTCGAAAGAAGTGGGCGGCCATCCGCTCGTCTGCCGCTCGCCCTCGCACGGTTGTTCGAGCGGCCGCCGTCTTTCCCGCTCGTCTTCGAACGGCGGTCGCTGGATTGCGCCCGAATGTCGTCATCCGCTACTTCGAGGGCCGCACGAAGAAGAGCGAGTGAGCGGCCCACATGCCGCAGAGAATCCCGCCTGCAGCCACAACGCTCGAGAGCGGATCGCGGGCCGGTGGACGACCGCTGGCCGCCCGTCCGCCTGCTCGTCGAGAGCAACGGAGCGCGCACGAAGAGGAAAATCGGGCAGGTCGACGGGCGGGCGGCGGGCGAAAGCGTCAACTCGTCCGGCTGCTTTCGTCCGTCCTCGAGCAAGGCGGGACGATCGCAAGTCCCCGCTCCTTATTCACACGACCGTCGGACTCGCCGTTCTCGACCGCTCGCTCGAACGAAGAGTGACCGAGAGCCCCCGTTGGCCACACCGCAAGTGATCGGAGGGGCGGGAAAGCGGCTGCCCGCTTCGAGAGAAAGTCCCCGTCCGAGGAGGCACCATCCAGGTTCCATTCTTCAAATCCGATCCACTTCGTCCTAATTTTTATTCTTAAGACAAAGACAGAAAGAAGAATGGGGACTTGTTCCCACGAGGGCCAATTTCGTTGCCTACTTACTGCCCGACGGGCCGCTCGGCGCGCTCTCCTGCAACAAACGAGAGGTCAGAGGAGAGGGGAGGGAAGCGGAGAACTCACCTTTGAAGGCTTGGAGCCCTCCTCAGTGACCACGGTCGCTCCCGTCCACACGGTCTTGGTGGGCTCGGATTTGTCCTGGACGGTGAGGCCGGCGGACTTCGGGCGCCTCGGCGATTTGGGCGGCGCCTCGTCGTGCACGTGCAGGCCGAACGCGTCCGCCGTTTTCGTGCCGCAGCCCTCGACCGTCTTCTTCGCGGCGTTCGGCTTGGAGGGCGGGCCGATCGGACGACGCGGCGGCGGGTCGTCATGGCACGTCAGCCCGATGGAGTGCGTGATGGTCGACGGCTCCTGCTTCTTCTTTCCGCCGACGGTTGGCGGCGGGGGCTCGTCGCGGGCGTGGGCGTCAGCAGGAGCGGCGCGGGAGTGGCCGCCGCCTTCGCCGCGCGCTGCGAGCGACGGGAGCCGGCCGTCTTCACCGCCGGCTCGGCGACGGGCGCCGTCTTCCCGCGGCCGCTCCAGCACAGCCACTTGAAGCGGCGGCACGCGAAAACGCCGCCCACAATGCCGCCGATGAGCAGCAGGACGCCGCTGGAATAGAGCGAGAGATGAGCGGGTGCGAGGCGAAGAGCGGCCACTTACACTCCGCCGGCGATCGAGAGCCCCGCGATGGTCACGAGCTCGCCCGTCGTGTACTCGAAGACCGCAGCGTTCTCCTGAAGTTGGCGCTGAGCGGAGGCCGAGAACGGAACGAAAACTCACAAACTTGATGTCCAAGTTGGGCGCCTCTCCCGTCCACTCGATCGCGACGTGCAGCGAGAAGTGGGTGGCATTGCGCTTGGAGAACGCGTTGCTGCACGAGAATTCCTTCTCGAACTTGTTGTTCGCGAGCGGACTGAAGACCAGGGCGGAGGTGCTGAGTGCGCCCTTCACGTCGAACGACATCGGCGATTTGCCTGAAATGAAGCAAGTGGGCAATCAATCGACGATCATCGGGGAAAGACGTTACCGTTGAACGTAAGCGCCGGATTGTTGTCGATAAACTCCGGTTCGACTTCCGCCTTGGCGTTGCAACCCGAGCCGAACTTGAACGAGGTCCTGCAACAGCGGAAAGCCGTGAAAAAACGGACGTTCTCGAACACTCACTTGGCCTTATGGACAGCTCCGTTGACCCAAATGGTGAAGTCCAGCGACTCGCGGGCGAGGACGAGCGTCGTGGACGTCGAGCGGCAGTCGTCCGTGGTCTTGATGGTCCTGCAGAGGGGCCGAAATGAAAGAGCTGCGAGTCGAGAGAAAGAACTCACACGTAGTTTTCGGTCCTGCCCTTCATCACGCAGTCGGCGCTCGCGGCCCCGCCGACGAACATCGAGAGGACGAGCAGCAGCGAGAAGTCGGCATGAAGGCAGCCGACCATTGCGAACAGCCGAATTTCGGAGAGGAGAGCGGCGAAAGGCGTCCGACCGGCAGCGAGGCGAACGAAAAAGGCGAGTGGCCGCTCGCCGCCTTCCGAACGAGGCCGCCGCGGAGGACCGCCGCCCCTCGCCGACTGCGTTGCGCAAGCCGACCGGCCGCCCGTCTGCCCACTTCTCCGCCGCCGCCCTTCCCTCCGCTTCCCTCAACTGCTCGCCCGCCTTCCAACGGGCAGCGCGTCCTTTCCGGCGGAGGAATCAGCCGCTTGCAGACGGGCGGGCGGCTGTGCAGATCGCTCTTCTCCGCTCCCCGTCGTCCCGCACACGCATCGACCGCAAAACGTTTGTTCTCTCGCTCCAGACGGCACGCACTTGCTTCCTTCCACGTTGCGTCGATCACAACCATTTTATTTCGACGAGCAGTCCAATGCAACAGGCGGTCGAATAAGAAGAACGAGAGGATTCAGACGGGAGCGACGGGCGGCTCCTCGACTTCGATCGGGATCTTCCGCTGGGCGCCGCCGCCGGCCGGCAGTTCGGTCGGCAGGGCGGCGACCACAAGGCGGCCGGCCGTCCAGCGCGCCGTCAGGACGCGCCGCTCGACGGCCATCGGCAGGCGGCAGTCGAAGCGCTCCGCCCGCTCGTGCGCGAAGACGGCGCGCGCCTCGACGATCGGCAGGCGGCCCCAGTGGAGGACGCGAACGTCCGTCGGCCGGAAGCCCGCCAGTTCGCAAGTGAACCGAGACTCGCGGTCGTCCTCGCAGCTCGCGTGGGTGGCCGGCGGCGGGGCGGGCGGGGCTGAACGGAGTGAACGAGAGGAAGCTGGAAGGACTCACCCGCGTCCTCCATCTCCTCGTCTTCTCCCATCTCCTACTCGTCTTCGAACTTCTCGTCTCCGACGTCCTCCTCGCTGTTGCCTGAAACACCGACCATTGAGAACCGAAAGAAGTGGAGACTCACCGCTCGGCATCGCCGCCTTCACCACAGGCACCGCACACTTCACCGCCATCTGTTTTGTGGGCGGGCGTCCTCCGCAGCTCTTTCGCGCGGTCAGTTTGCGGCGGACGATCGGGGGCGGGCGTCCTACGAGCTCTTTCGAGCGCCCTGGCGGGAACGCGCCATGCTGCACGTGAAGCGAGGAGCTGAAAGCGGAAGAAATTGGAGCGGGTTGGAAAGACGAAGCCGACAGTCAGCAAGCGGAGCAAAACAACCGCCCAACGGCTCGAGCGGGCCGCAGAGAGCGCGGGAAGCGAGGGAAAAGCGATCAAACGGTGCGATCGGTGGACGACAGGCGGCGAGTGGAGCGAACGCCGCAGAGGTCATTCAAGAACGGAGGCTATTCACTTTGACAAACTCCGCATTTTCACGTCGGCGTCTAAATGCGGTGGATAGACGGTCAGCTCCGCCGTGCCGGACGATCAACAAACACACGGGAAAAGAATGATCAATGGAGATAACTGTCGCCCACAACTTCCCGCTTCTTTTCTCGACTCCACGTGATTTCATCGCAGTGCGGGCGGCCCTTGCGGAAATCCCGCTCGATGAGGTGCGGTCGGCCGGGAGTGTGGAGCGGCGAACAGAGGATCCGCGGACTGCGGGCGGCCATCCACAAAAGAGAGGTGGGCAGCTGGGTCGGCAGTGGACGCTGCTCGTGTGTCAAACAAGCCGACGCGCACTCGACGTCGTCCAAACAACCGCTCCGTTTTTGGGACGAAAGATTTCGACGGGCGACCGATGGGTCTTCCCGCGATTCCCAACTTTCCCGCATCGACGATCAAACCGCTGGACAATCGCTTGGTTTACGTTTTCGCCGATCACGCGGCGCTCGGAGAGTCGAATTACGTGTTGGATTTGTTTCGAGGAGACTGGCGACAAGAAGGCGATCTGTCGTGCTCGTTGCCCGCTTTTACTCGCTTCCGACCGCCCAACGGTTGGGCCCGCAGGTGATGAACGACGTCTTTGGCGTGCAGATGCTCTTGAGGTGCGACACGCTCTACAAGGTTCGTTCACGTTCAGGGCGGAGTCATGAATGAACGACCGGGTCCAAGTCGAGCGGTCCAGGGGTTGTTGCGAATCGTTTCCACCTCTTTTTCGCTTCTGAATCACATTGAGCTTTGCCTCGAAGTTGCTTGTGGACACTCCCCCGCCTCCACTCCAAAGCTAGCGAGCTTGCAGAGGATGACCTCCGCGGGCACGCCGCCGCAGCCCTTCCGCGTGATCCTCGACACGAGCAGCGGGATCCTGTGGGCGCCGGCCAACGGTTGCCGCAATCACGGTCGCATCGGCGAGTACTGCGCAGTTCGTTCACTCCTCCTTTTCCCTTCGATCCCGCCCGCTCGACGACCGCCCAGCACACGCGCAAATCGTTCTTCCTGCAGTACGGGATCGGCGGCACGCGCGGCGTCCTCTTCTGCAAAGACTTCTCTTGTCTTGATCGACGAGAGATCGCAGTTCGGAGCGGGCAACACGACGCTAAAGTCGAAGCGATTGGTGGAGGTCAACGGGAGTCTGAACATGGCCGACAGGGATCAAGGCGAGTGGGACGGTTGTTGATTAAACAAGTGTGCTGGAAGCGAGTTGTGCCCGAGAGATAGGGGGCGCTCTTGCCTACTCGAAACGGAAGTTCCTTTCTCTCCTCATTGCCCTCCATTCACGAGGACTGCGGTCGTTTCAGTAGTGGATGAACGGCAGGAGTGCACAAGCGGCCGGTGCGGGCGACACAGACGGGGGCGGAAGGCCGAACTCACGACGTTCCCGGCCGAGACGTTTCTTCGTCTTCAGAGTCCGAATTGACCGCTCGGGGCGGCGGTCGCTTCGGGGGCCGCTGCTGAACGTTTGGCTGCTGATTGCGAGCGACCGGAACTCGTGAAGCGCTCGGCTGTTGGAGCGCCGAGGCGGGAGCGGCGACCCGAAGCCGGCGAGCAAACTTCAGTGCCGGCGACCGCTTGTGCTGTTCTTGAAGTCTTGCTAAAATCAAAACGAAAAAGTGCAAAACCCTAGCGTGCCTGCACCCATTCAGCCTCTTGGCGCCAGAGGAGCCCACAAAGTCTCCGCTGTTTCGGGTGTTCAGCCGACAAGGCGCGTCGAGCAACGAACGAGTCGACCAAGTCCGCAGCAAGTTTAGTCGTCTTATGCTAAGTTGAAAGGGACGTACCATCCAACGATCAATCGCTGTACGGCGCCCTGAACCCTAAACACGACCCGAGTTCACTTGATCAACTAATCACATCGATCTCACTAACCGGCTCCAAACCAGCGACCCGCACCGCATCGCAATCCGCGCCCGCAACCACACGGCTACGAGAACTTGTTGCTGGGCGGCCGCAAGTTCGGGCTTTTTGGCCGCAGCTGAGCGTTCCGTCCGTTAGGCAAAGCTCGGTACGGTCGATTGGAGGATCAATTCGAACGCTCTTGTTTCCCTTCCTCATTGTTCTCCATTCATTTGCTTTCCCAGCTCCAAAGCTAACAAACAGACGGACTGCGGGGCGCCCGTCCTGATGCGAGGGCCAGGAGGACTCGATTTTCGACGCGGCCGTCCGGCAGAGGATCGTGGTGATCTCAAACAACTCATTAGAGAACTCAAGAGGAGCTCTTAGGACCGCCCGATCTTCACTGTCTTCCGCAAACTAGCCGGGCAGATCACCTTCAGGAAGATCGTGAGTTCCCGCTCGCTCCAACGACCAACTGCCGGCCGTTCGAGTTGCCTGAACTGCGGGCGGAACGTGGGCAGCGCGCCCGTCGCCTCGCCGCTCGCCGTCCACCGGCAGTTCGTGATGGAGAGCGCGTTCTCTCCAGGCTCTCGTCGCTCAATTCGTGTTGCAGGCATTTCGGTCGAAAGTTTCAACCACACGAAGAAGACAAACACGGGCAGCTCGTTCGTTCCCCGCTTCCATTGATTCCATTCGTTCATTGTAGTTCGCGGATCTCCGCGGAGCTGCGGCGGCCGGTGGTGTTCGGCGGGGCGCGCCACACGGTGGACGGCGATCAAGTAGGCGCTCTCCGCTCACTCGCAACGAGTTCAAGGCGTCCTCGGCCTCACGTACAACTTCCTCGAAGATCGCGCGCCTCCGATTTTCGACGCGGCCGTCCGGCAGCGAGCGGTGCGGCCCGTCTTCTCCGTCCGCCTTCCACAGGTGCCTCAACGGGAGGGAGAACTGCGGCCGCTGCGGCTGGGTCTGGGCGCCTGTCTTTCACGTGAGCAGAGAGCCCTTGTTTGGAGGACTCGACCGAATGGACGTGTGTGGTGGACAGCTTTCAACTGGGCCGCTTCTACAACTGGAACCTTTAAGGCCATCGGGTAAGCGCCAGGAGGGGCGGCGTGGCTACGAAGCGACGGTATGTCTCGAGAGAAGAAAGACACCGGAGCTTTTCGTACAAGACCTCGGGCTCGCTTCTTCACCACTCATTTCCGCACTTTCCACCCCGCTTCCTCATTTGAGCAACACGGGCAGCAGCCACGTCTTCATCTCTCGGCCGATCCTCAACCTTATTCACGCGGTAGTGGGCTGCTGGTGCCCTGCAGCCGCCGCCTGTTCGTCCGCGTGTTCATCCGCGATCCCGGCGGTCGAAGTCACGTAGCGGCTCGGGCACAACGGGCGCCTCCTGCTGACCGGCGACCACGACGAGGAGAAGTGAGTTTTCAGGTGAGTTTGGCGACGACTGCTCGAAGCAACGCCTGCCTGCCTTCAGCCATCCGTTCATTCGGTTCGTTCCCTTCAGTCGTGCGTTCAGCTCTTCCGTTTCGTTCAGAAGATCTTGCCAAGTGCACGACCGGAAGCGGCGGCGAAACGAAGGCGGAAAAGAGCGGGGATTCGTGTTGTACAGAGAGAACAGGGCATGAACGGACCAGAAGCTTCGAGTTCGAGGCGACGCGTCAAAGCAAGCAACTCAACTGCTTTCTTTTCGTGCAGACGAGTCGCTTCTTTGGGCAATTGGCTGCTGCTCGCTGATCATTGCGGTGCTGTTGGGCGCTGTCGGGGAGGAGGAGGCGGCCGCCTACTTCCAGTCCGCCTTTTTGTTCCGCCTCGCTTTCGGCTGGCAGGCGAACGTCGTCGTGGCGTTGCGGAAAGCCGCACCGGCGACGCCTCCAGTCGGCTTTTTCTACTTGTTCTTTCGATTCTAATGGCCGCTATACAAGACGTCAAAGTGGCTGCTCATTGACTGTTTGTGAGTAGTTTGATTGTGCAAAAGGCAACGAACGTAGGAGGCAGTGGAACGAACGCCGAATTTAAGGCCAACCGTTTGCGCACACCTGGAAAGTGGCGAGTGTCTGGACGACGCCACTCGTTCGCTTCCACTTGTCGTTTTGTTTTTGTTTGTTATCGCTGATGAATAAAACGACTAGCTTCCATTGCTGCGGAAATCGGGTCTTTTAGGAGGGATTGGGTCTTTTTCCACCAATTGGGTCTTTCCGAAAAGAACCCAATTGGGTCTTTCTCCACCGATTGGGTCTTTTCGTCTCCCAGCCGAGTTTTCCTCGTCTATCGAAGAGCTGAAACGAGTGAAAGAAATGGGGAGCGTGTCGGGTGGACGAGAGGGTGGACGCCGCTGATTGCATTCTACCCACAAGAGATTTAACCTCAAACCTTCCACTGCGCGAACAAGAGAAAGCCACCGGCCTTGAAACATTCCAGCAAGACGCCCAGCAGACTGAGCGACAGGGAGGACAAAAACGAAGCAGCCGGACAAGGCCTTCGACCGCCCGGAACGTGACGCTTGTCTGCTTCCCTACGCGAACTACGTTTCTTCTAGCTTTTGGTCGATCGGCTGATCGCAAGGCGAACAATAGCGTGGGTGCCGCCGATTGCTTTTCGAAAGTGACGTCGCGACTGTCTGCCGGAGATTACAGGGCGCCCCGTTCGATGACGCGAACAATCAAAGCGCGGTCTCTTGTTGTTATCCGTCGAAAGTCCTGCGACCACTACAATGCTCCCGCTCTGCTGATTGCGAGCAAACGGGTGTGGAAGCAATTCGAACGGCGGCCGCCCACTCCCCGTTGGCCGTTCTCAATCACTTCTTTCGATGACGAGACGTTTTGATGACAAAAGATTCGACGCCGGAGCCGCCCACTCGTCTCGCTCGTCTGTGCATAAAAAGATAGCCGACTTCTAGTGTTCCCTACTTGTGGCAATGAAGCGTCTTCTGTTCCACTTGCTCGCGCTCTCCGGCGTGCTCGCGGTCGCCCTCACCGACGATGCGACGGCGTTGATCGTGGAGGGCACCCAGCGGCGGTACGTGGCCGCCGACCTCAAGGCGCACCACGAGCGGATGCGCAAAATCCACAAGGTGCGTCGAAAAGGAGCATTTTTGATGATTGAGTGAACGCAGAACTACGTGCCGTCGTACCCGGACGCTCCGATCATCACCGTCATGTCGATCGGAACGCCCGGTAGGTCCCAATCTTGCCTGCTCACAACCATCTTTCAGTCGCCAACTACGCGCTTGCGTTGGAGTCCGGCTCGGAGGCGTTCTTCCTCCTCGGCAAGGACTATCCCGGCCGCAACACGTCCGCCGACCAGCCCTTCTTCGATCCCGCCCAGTCCTCCACAGCGCAGTTCGCCGGCGACTATCACGCCTTCAGCGGTGAACTCGAGGCGTTCGGCTCGGCTTACGAGGATGTCGTCGGGATGAGTGTGCTGAGCAAACGTTTCCTTTTCTTTACGCGCGAGTTGCTTCCAGCTTTTCGGGTTCGGCGACCAGTTCAACACAACGCAGCGATTCGGTAGGCTATGAACGTGTGTGTCCGATCTGATTACAACCGTCTGTTAGGAGTGGTGAACGACGTCTACGACCCGTCTTCGGTCTATCCGGAAATGCCCAACGGCGTTGTCGGTTTGAGTTGGTGAGTGCAAAGCAAGAAGGCACCGAACTTGGGCGCGCGTTCAGGAATCCGAAAGACGCGGCGAATCCGAATGAGAACTCGTCGGCGATCCTCAATTTCTTTGCGGGTCTGGAAGGATATTTGGGAGCGCTCGATCGCTACTACTGCCATTGGATGCATCAAGAGACAACTTCCGGTTCGTCTCGTCTGTTCGGATTTTTTAGTCGTTTTGTTCAGAGCGCGGCCGCGGATGGTCGTACGTGCTGAGGTAGGAAAGGACGGTAGACACCAGTACAACGGTTTTCTGATTGCAGCTTCGGCGGTTGTTTGGATTATTGCGCGAACGCGACGGCCGAGAACACGCACCCGCTGGTGTGGTTGGAGGAGAGCCGTTCGCTCGCCTTCTCGGTCGACTCGTTCACATACCGCGGGCAGCAGTACGACGGCGGCTTCGCCAAAGTGGACACCGGAGTGCCGAACATCCTGCTGCCGTTCGACTCGTTCGCCGCCGTCTACTACGACGTGCAGCCCGACTACGATTTCGAGCACAACATCTACACGGTGGACTGCTCGAAAGCGGGCAGTCTGCCCGACTGGGTGTTCACGATTGGTGGTCAGACGTACGCCGTGCCATCAACCGCTTACGTGGTCGACTTGCTGCTCCCCGACGGGCAGTGCGCCTTCAGCGTGTCCACCTCAGATGCGGAGACCACCGACTTCGTGCTCGGCTACGTTTTCCATGACCTCTGGTGCATCAAGATGGACATTGACAATCAGGCCATTAGCCTCTTGAAGGTCACCACCGGCTCGGTTTGAAGGGCGCCGGGCAGTCAATAGAATTGATGTCCGCAATGCAATAAACACGTTTGAGCATTCATTGCTGTCGTCGGGCGGTGGAAAGAAGTGAGATTCAAGCTTTCGCTGTTTTTTGGTAACGACCACAGGCAGCAAATGTTCTCCGTTTATTCAAACAAATCAACAGCCACCACACGAAACAGAAGTTTATTTGCTTCTTCCGCCTGGCACTGCTCTCCGCATTTCGGCCGGTAGATTGTGGGCCCACTCGTCCACCTCCAGCCCACGACCCGCATTCCGCTCTAATTTTTCAACGTTTATTCAAACAACAAACGAAACAACAAAAGGAATCATTCGATCTTCACCGCGATCTCCTCCTCTTCGTCCTCCGAATCATCGCTGTCCCCTCCGGCTCGCGCTACTTCTCGCGTTCGATCGTCCGCTTCGGCCTCGATGACCGACCGCATCTCTTCTGCGGTGAGCGCGTCCTCCAGCTTCGGGTCGAGGAGGAGCAGCCATTGGATATGCTCGTCAGTCGCCTTCTTTCGATTGCGCGCCGCTTGCCGCCAGCCGCGGGCAGTAGGATTAGGGCCCGATTCGGCCGACTTGCTCTGGACTGCTCGGGATTGAACGAGGACGAAGTTCGTGGTCAGATTGCGGAGCCGATCGAAGTGCTCCTGTAAATGCGAAGAGTGTGGTAAGAGAAGAAGGTAGTGGGCCCTTGCCTTCGAGATTTCGACCGCTCCTTTCGTCTGCCGCTCGGCCGCGTCCCGCTCGAAGTTGTGGATGTGGAGCTCGTGCAGTCGTCTCTTCTCCGCATCTCCGAAGCCGCTCCCGCATACCGAACAGAGGAAGTGGCGGTCGGTGGAGGCGTGCGTCACAGGGTGCTTTCAAGCCACCAGTGCGAGCGGAATTCCACACTCATCGCAGTTCTGAAGAACAAATGAACGCGTGGCTAGTTCAAAGAACGCACCCCGCCGACTCGATTCGATCGCTTAGTAGCGGAAGTGAGTGAATCGTGTGTGAAGACAAAGGATTGAAATAAAAGTACAATTGTGTACATCGTTTTAGTTGCACACGTCACTTTCACATAAAGACAGCCTCTTTCGAGTTGACCTTTACGTGCACAGCGGAATAGTTTCTGTTTATAGCGCGACCAAGTGGACAGGCGGCACAAAGCAATCGCTGATCATCGGGTGGCCAAAAAGAAGTTCTCAGACGCCAACACCATGAAAGCGGCCACGATTCCGAGTGCGTAAAGGATCAGAACGCCGATGTACGGAGAAATCGCTGCAATAAATGAGTAGATGAATTTATTGACTGTCCACTCACTCAGCTTTTTCACGCGTCGAACTGGCGGGCATCCCGAATCCCTGAAACAAAGACGACTGGTTACTCGACTTCGTTACCGATTGCTCACATTCGGTACTCGACATAATTGAGGTAGAGCCGTAAGATGCTGACGCGTTGCTTGAGTATCGATCCGTTGATCGCTTTCATCTGGAAATGTCTATCCACATGCTCAAAACTAAGCAAACTAACCAATGGATGTCCCTTCCGCATCATCAAGCGTTTTTTCTTCTAAAGCGAGGCATTAATTGAGGATAAAGCGGCACACTCACTGGAGGAAATACGAATACGTATACGAATACGAATTTATTCGGTTCAACCAAGTAAAAGACAATTGCGAGATTATCTAATGGCTTGGTGCGAATACATCGACAGTTCCTTCCATTCGAGCCGGTCCTGCGCGAGTTGTTGCCATTGGGGTCCAAGGGTTATGTCCATGTCCTTGCGCCATCGGTCGGGGGGACGTCCGGCAGTACGCCTGAGGTCGTACGGCCACCAGAAGGTCGTGCGCGTCGCCCATCGATTGTCCGTGCGTCTGGCCACGTGTCCGGCCCACGCAAACTTCCGTTCCAGTGCGTCCTCGACCGCGTCCTTGAATCGGGTCCGCGCTCGAATGTCCGCACTTGGCACGCGCTCGCGTAGGCTCACTCCGAGGGTCCGCCGTTCCATCGCCCGTTGGGTCGTCGTGAGGCTCGTCTGTTCGCTCTTCCGCATCGTCCAGGTTTGAGCGCCGTAGTTGAGTGCGGGGAGGATCGTCGAGTTGAAGAGTTGGGCGCGGATCGTGACGTCGGGCATCTTCTTGAGCACGTCGGCGATGTTCTTGAATCCGAACCACGCGGCCGAGCGTCGTCTGCGGATCTCCCCATCGATCTCGTGCTCGGGGGTGAGTTGCTGCCCGAGGTATACGTATTTGTCCACGAGTTCGATGGGTTCTCCGTTGAGCACGATCGGTCCCGTTCCGTGCGCGGCGCTGCAGTGACGATTAACCATTACCTGCGTCTTCTTCCGGTTGATCCGAAGTCCGATTCGGGCGCCGGCATCGTCGAGTTCGCGCAGCATCCGCTCGGCGGTTCGCGGTCCAGGAGCGAAGAGCACGATGTCATCGGCGAATCGGAGGTGGTGAAGTCGCTCGCCGTCGATTGGAATCCCGTAGTCCTCGTTCCAGTCCCAGTCGAGTGTCCGGAAGACGTCTTCGAGGGCGGCAGTGAAGAGCTTCGGGGAGATTGTGTCTCCCTGTCGCACTCCACGTCGCACGGGCACGTCGATCGGGCGGGCGAACAGTTGGAACGTCGTTGAGCAGTCCGTGTTCGTGTTGAGCAGCGTGCGGACGTACTTCGGCGGGATGCCCTGGCGGACGAGGGCGTTGATCACCGCGTTGATCTCCACGGAATCAAACGCCTTCTCATAGTCCACGAACACGAGGCAGAGCGGTTGCTTCAGCTCGCGGTAGCGCTCGAGGACTTGGTTGACCGTCTGGAGGTGGTCCGCCGTCGAGTATCCGCTTCGGAATCCCGCCTGCTCGCGTGGTTGTTGCTCGTCCAGTTGGCGCGTCATCCGGTTTACGAGCACTTTCGTGAAGAGCTTGTACACCGTCGGGAGGAGGGCGATCGGGCGGTAGTTGCGGAGATCTTCCAAGTCGCCTTTCTTCGGAAGGATCACGGTGCGGGACGTCTTCCACTGGGGCGGCACGTCCTCTTGGTCCAGGCAGTCGTTGAAGAGATTCACGATTGCCGACACGAGAGTCGGGCCGCCGTTCTTGAGCACCTCGTTGGTGATCCCGTCCGGTCCTGGCGCCTTGTCGTTCTTCATGCACTCCACAGCCGCGCGCACTTCGGAGGCGATGATGGGCGGGATCGGCTCGTCTTCGCGGGGGTCGGCAAAAAGCGGGACATCGACTTTCGATGCAAAGAGATCTGTGTAGAATTCCTTGCATCTCCGGTCGATGTCGGCGCGCGTCGTGAGTGTCGTCCCGTCCTCGGCTTTGAGTGCTCGCATCGTTCCGACTTGCTGCCGGAGTTCGCGCTTGCACTTCTTCAGCGATCGACGGTTGGCGGCCGCTTGGAGGAGCTTCTGGATTCGGAACGTCTCGTGATCTTCCTGGACCTTGCGGCGGATGAGCTTCGAGAGTTCGACGAGTTCCACTGGGTTTGAGGCGTAGTTCAGCTCCCGTCTCCGCTTGAGCAGTTGGTGGGTCTCCTCCGTCAGGCGCGACGGCTTCTTCGGCTTCGGACCCTTCGCGATTTCGACGCATTTCTGCAGTCGTTCCTGGAACTGGTTGAACTTACCCTCAAGGGGTCCGTTCAGATTCCAGTCGCGCGAGCTGATGGCGCGCTCGAGGAGGGCCGCGTTGAAGGTGCTTGTCTTCGGGACGTGCTTCTTGCGGCGCAGGATCATCGGCAAGCTCAGCGTGAAGCGCACGGGGCGGTGGTCGGATCCGAACTTGAGACGGCTGATGACGTCGTACCGTCGGACGAGGCGGCGGTCCGAGATCAAGCCGAAATCGATCTCGTGCAGCGTCTCTCCGATCGATTGGAACGTCCATCGCTTCGCGGGGTTCTTCTGGAAGAAGGAGTTGATGATGTAGAGCTTCTCGCCTTCCGCGAAGTCCGCCATCATCTCTCCAAGCGGCGTCCAGTTGGGTCCGGTGAATGGGCCCATGTAGCGCTCGGTCGTCCGCGGTCCGAGTTGGGCGTTGAAGTCGCCGATCACCATCTTGTGCGTGGCCGGCTGGTTCAGGGCGTCGTGGACATCATCGTAGAACTTGTCGTGGTCCTCCTGCGTGTATTTGCTTCCCGAGTGCGGGGCGTACACTTGGACGATGAGAATCGTCTTCTTCGGAGTGAGTTGGAGCTTGAGGGTCCCGACCCGCGCCGAGATGATCTTGACCTTGTCGATTTGAGGCACCAGTCGCCGGTTGACGATGAATCCGACGCCGCCGACCTTCTGTGGCCCAACGCCCGCGCCGATGATGATCTCGTCTCCGGTTTCGGTCCATTCGGTTTGGGATGCGGTGGCGGCTCGGGTCTCGCTCAGTCCAATGACGTCGTACTTGAATCGGTGAAGACCGTGGAGCTCGGTCATGAACAGGCCCTTTGCTGGCTCGTTTGGCAGTCCGGTGCGTAGGTTGAATGTCAGGATGTGCAGCTGGTCCTGGGCTCTCCGGGGATTAGGACGGTTTTGTTCCACTGGAGGAAACGGGGAAGGTAAATGAATCAAATCGCAGTACGCGAAGTGGGCATGGTAAGAAATCTGGTTGTCGTCCTGCACGACCACCACCGAGCGGCCCTTGTTCACTTCCTCGAGCGTCGCATGGTCGCCGTTAAGGAAATGTACGGGATTCTTGGCCTCTTGCATTGCTTGACGGATCTCGAAGAACGGCGATTCGGACGACGAGTTCACCAGTTCAAACTACCTGAAACAAACACGGTAATACAAACCAGATTTGAAACGATGTTACCGCCATGTTTTCGGTTAAAAATGGAGGGTTTACATTCGAAGACGAGCGTTTGTTACGTTGACAAGCGGACTCCTCGCTCAAAACCTCTGGCTTCTAAACTGCAACCTGCGAACTCACCACGAGTTTTGAACGGGAGTCACGAACGAGAACTTCCGCTCGCGCAGCATCCGCGGCAAGTCCTCCGTTCGGAACGGTCGAGGGTCCTTGGCCCGCACGGCCGCCGTGATGATGTACGATTGGTAGCAGGAGAGGAGGACGGCACATTGGAAGAAAGCAAACGTGACGAGTGCAAAGTAGCCGGCTCGCAGTTTGTACTCAATTCGTTCGTGGTTCTGCACCAGTTGCAGGCGGATCATCCGCCAAATGAGCTGAAATACGAGAATTAATGGTCAGCTTATGTCTGTTAAGCCTAGAGGTCGAGGCTTCCATTAGAAGAGTCACAACTGTCTTCAACTCGTCTACCTCAGAGTAGCCCCAGTTAGGGCGCATTCCGAAGCGCCACTCGAGTCGACGCACGAGCAGCCCAAAGGTCGAAAAAAGGAACAAGGCGCCGGCGAACATCGTCAACGTGCTCCAGCCGAAAACCAGAAAGAAGTCGAAAACCGAGCGCGCTTCGTCGCCCCGCCGCACCACCAGCCGCGTTTTCGCCTAAAAGGCGAAGAAGGTCAATGGAAACAACAGAGAGCGGACTTCGTAGAGCGGTTCGGAGAACTCGTAGTAGACCTGTCGGATCGCCGTGCGTTCGTGCGTGAATCTAAAAAAAAGACGTGAACAAGTGACTCACAGTTGTTGCCAGAAATTAATCAAACAACCCGACAACTACCCCACTTTCTCTGACTATTTGCACCCGCTTCTCCTGCACTCACCCGAGCAGATCGTAGGTCCCGTTCCACAAGTTCTCGAGCAGCTCGTCGAACGTCTGGCCGGTGGCGTTGAAGGCTTCGATCTCCAGCCCGATGTCGGCGGCGAGGAGCTTCGCGATCTCGACCATCAGGCCGGGGCCCGAGCATTTGACGCCCTTGTGCACGTGCAGCGAGGGGAACACAACACAATCTTCGTACGCGTTCCACATCGGGAAGTACGCGTAGAAGCCGATGCGCAGCTTTTGGCGCTCCATGTCGATCGAAATGAGTGCGGCGGAATGAAAGGAGGCTTGTGGTGCGGATGAGAACGCAACAGACACGGGAGAAATTCGATCTCCGGGCGTCCACCGGCGACGAGTTCCGCTTTTTTGCTCTAGTTCTCGCTCGAGCGAACGAATGTCCGCGAATTTTATTCAGCCGGCCGGCTGGACGGTTGGCAGCTTCCTGGCCGCCAAGTGCTTGCGGCTGGACTAGGAGCAGCATGCGGTGGGCGTGAGCGAGGCACTCGCGTGGCGGCCGAGAAAATAAACGCAAGAGCGGGGATTTTCGGATGCACGGCGAGACGTCCGCTTCGCCCACCTGCAGCTTCAAATTGAAAATATCCGTTTACTTCGTTAGACGACGCTCCCCCTGCTCATTTTGCCCGAAATAAACGACAGCTTTCGAGTTATCGCTTCGACTGATGTCAGGGCATTTGCGAGAGAAACAACAACGCGGTTCATTCAAACAATCAACAGACAACAGACTATAAACGAGCGATCAGAAGACGTGGATTCCTTGGGCTGTGAGCGACTGGCGGTCGGTGGCAACTCCTGAAGAGAAACATCGATCATTGAGAGCGCCCCTCCGATCGAAACTCACGCTCCCGGTCGGCGGCGGAGGCGACGAGCAGTGCGGAGCGGACGCCCACCTTCGGGAGCACGTCGGCCGCGAACTCCGCGAACGTCAGCTCGCCGCCCATTTCGCGGCGCAGCTGCACGGCGAACTCGGCGGCGTCCGGTTTGGCGAACACGTGCGCAAACGCCCGCGGGTCGGTCGTGCGCGGGAGCTCCCAGCGGCGCATTTCGGCGGTCCATTTGGGCGGTGAAGACGGGCGGCGGCAAGGCGGGAAGCTCGGTGAAGACGGGCGAGTTCGTGCGGAGGACGAGGATCTTCGCGCTCGGGTCGTTGCGCCAGACTTCGGGCATCAAAATCCCGAACTTGGCGCGGTGCTGGAGGAAAGAAAGAGTGGACGGGAGACGAAGAGCGGACTCACGTGTTCGTAGTCGCAGTAGAGGAGCTGCGGCTTCTTCAGCTCCACAGCGAGAGCGAGCCACGGGCTGCGTTCGGCGATCGGCGGGTGGACGGGCGGCGGAATGGCCGTCTGAATTTTGTGCGGAGCGGCAGGAGCGGGCATCAGCGGAACATGAACCGCCTCGTTCGGCTGCAGTCGAGCGATCGCTTCTGCGCGCAGCTCCTCCTGCGGCTCTTGGGGCGTTTGCTCTCGCGGCGGCGCTTCTCGTGGAGCAACGGGAGCGGGCGGAGCGGCCAATTCTTGCGGACGAGGGAGCGGACGAGCGGAAGTCGGGTGCTGGTCGGCTTCACTCGCCGGCTGACCGATCGCTTCCTCCGTCGGTTGGTCGTTCGCCTCCTTTCCTGCCGGCTCTTCCGTGGACTCCTCATCGCTCAACGCTTCTCCGGACTCGTCCATTGACTCGTCGCCCGACTGCTCGGCTTTTCGGTTGGGCCCCTGAAAGAAAAAGAGGAGATGACGACGCGCATCGATGCCAACCTCCACGCCAACGGCCGCGTGTCCGCCGGTGGATCCAGCCGTGTATCGATCGTAGTCGTGCGAGTTCTGCTCGTGGCGATCGCGGTTGGAGCGCGACGTGCTGGACGAGCCGCAGACGTCGCACTTGAAGCCGCCCTGCTTCGCATGAGACTGCTCGTGAATCCACAGATTCTTCACCGGATACTCGACGCCGCAATGACGGCAGGGACGCTGGAACGAGTGTTTGACCTCAGGGAGTGGAATCGAACCTTCTTGCGGAGCTGCGGTGGTTCCTTCGTTTGATCCTCGCCCGTGCCGTCCCTCGAATGCACGTAGTTGTGTTTGGACTTCTCGTGGATCAACCGCTCCCGATTGTACTTGAAGCGCGAAGTGCACAGGCGACACGCGTAGCGGCCGCTCGAGGAGTGAGTGCGCAGATGAGCGGCCCGACATTGAGGCCGGTAGTCCACGTTGCATTCCGGGCACGTCCACTGAAAAGCGGTCGAATGGGACGGACGTGAGTGGCCTCACCATTTTCCTTTGCCCACCCTCCTCCACTACGTTGTCCTGCAAACCAAGAGATGGAAGAAGCGGGGAGGAAGCTCACCGTCGCCTCGTGTCCCGCACGCGCCCAATGTCTCCACTGAAGCGTGCGGCGGAAGAATCGGTGCGCGTCTCGCTCGTGCCGATTCCGATTCTTCGTCTTCGTGAATTTCGCGCCGCATTGGGCACACGGAAAGCCCGTCGGTCGCGTGTGGGTGCGCTCGTGACGCGGCAGGGCGCCCGCCGCGACTTCCCGGCCGCAGTGCCGACAGGTGGACTGAAACGAGTGAGATCGAATCGACGATCGATGAACACTTGCCTTTCGATTGTCGGTGGAAAGTTGGTGGGCGGGCGGGACGGCGGGTGCTGCGGATCGATCGGCCTCCGATTGGGAGCGAGTAGCCGTCGCCATTTCGGGCAGCAGCCGCTCGAAACCCAACCGACAAGACTGGACGCGCTGAAATCAAAATGAACGAGCAGAAAGACGCGGCGTCCCCCGCCCGCAACGGCGGCGACGGCGGAAAAAAGCGTTCGCTCGGCCGGCAGACGGCCGCCGCTTCCTTTTGGCGGGCGAACGGGGCCGGCCGACCGCTCGTCGCACTCCTTCCTTTGCTGGGGCACTTCGAAAGGCCGCGCAAATCGCTTCTCCGCGCCCATTCGGCGGGCGGAAAGCGAACGGCAGATGTGCGCGTGCATTCCAATGGGCGGGCAATCTTTTCTTGCTGCCGAAAATATGATAGCAATGAGCTCCCGACTTGCCGAACGGCGTCAGCCATTCGCAGCTTCCGGTTTCCGGGAATGTTTTCTTCTGCGACTGCGGCTGTGACGGCCGCTTCGTAGTCATCCGCACGAATGAGGGTGTCGACGAGATCGACACGCTCACAGGACGCCGCACGCGGTAGCCATTCGGTGGTCACATTCCGTTTACTTCTTGTTTTTCAGCGAATGGTCGATCCGTGAACTCTTCGTTTCCGACCAGCCGTGGGCCGTCCGCCAGACGATCGACCGAGGGCAGCCGACCACGCCGAGTGCTGACCGCCAAGCTGCAATCGGACGGAACGACCGGTGGACGGCAAGTGACTCGATGGGAGCCACTCGGTTTCTTTCGGACTTGCCTGCGGTAACGAACGACGCGAACGTCCTCCTGATCTTCTCGTCCGCCCATCTCTCCAACGGCCGTCCGCCGGCTGGACACCGCGACGAACCGGACGGAAGTGGTCGAGCGGTTCGACGCGGCGTGGCCGCACGAGTGTGCCGACCAGCTTTGTTCCGACGTGAACCTCTTCTTCCTGGTCGCCGCTCGTCTCGCCGCCAAGTACTCCGACCTGCTGACCGCCGAACTCCAGGCCGTCGACTTCGACGACTTGCAACGGGGGCGGCGGTCGGCCGCTCGACCTCCCAGCGATTCTGTTCAGGAACAAGAGGGCGCTCGATTCTTGCAGCTTGTAGCAGGTGGCGGTGGACCCGAAGATCGCCGCCCTCGACGACCGCGAGTTCGTCCTCTGGAGCGACTGACTCGGTGGCCGCCTTGTCTCCAAAATCGTCGTCTGCGTCCTCCGAACCGACCGCTACGAGGCGTGCGTGCAGAACCGAAGGAACGGCCTGGAGAACGTCGTGTTCGCCTTCCACAGCCGAAAGGAGTGCCTGCAAAACACGCAGCATTGCACTCGCTACGCGCTGAGATTCGTGCATCCACTCGCTCGTTTCATTCCTTTCCTGTTTGCAGCTTGCCGCAGAAGCTCGTGCATTTGGCCTTCTTCGCCCGTCCGCGCGACGTCTGCTTTCCGTTCGGCAAGTTCGCCTTGTGATCAGGTTGATTTCGTTTTCTTCTCTCCGGTCATTCGCTGTTCAACGCTCACTTCTTCTATAGAATTTACTCGAAACAACAACAGAACAGATGGAAGGGTGCACAAATCAACGGAGTGGGAGCTCAGTTCGTCTTGAGGACGCTCGTCGGATCGACGGCCGGCAGCTGCAGCGCGGCGCAGAACTCGTTGCAGACGTGGTTCTCGAAGAAGTAGCTCATGCCCGCCTTGGAGTGGTTCATCGCGCCGAAGCGGGTGCGGTCTTCGGAGTGAATGGCGGGGTCCGTGAGAAGGATCGTCGGGCGGCCGCCGCCGTTCGGCTTGATCGTGCCCTGCAGGTCCACGACCATCAACTGCAATTGGAACGAGAGTTGTTGAAGGAAGAATGAGAACTTGCCGTGTACGTGTAGTGCGAGAAGGCGACCACGAAGTGGAGCAACTCGGCCGAAATGCCCTTCGACTTCGCGCACGCCTCGGGCATCACGAAGTCCCAGTTGTTGGTGAAGCGCATGTACGTGGCGGCGGGGTCCAAGCGGGGCTCGCAGCTCATGTAGCGGAGGGTGGCCATCGAGCCGAGGGCGAGCGTCTTGATCATCAGAAACTCCAGCGTGGCGGGGATCTTCTCGGCGGCCAACTTCTCCTCGCAGGCGGCCATGAAGAGTCCCGCAGAGTAGGAGGCGACCGTCTGCAGCTGGTTGGCGAACTCGTGGCGGCGGGCCGAGTCGCCGGCGCTTCCCTCGTGGCGGTACTCCTTCAGCACGACGTCCTCGCCCGTCTGCAGGTCGCGGCCGTAGTACGCGAACCGCTCGCCGCCCTTCGCGAACGGATTGGCCGCCAGCTGGATGCGCGCGATCTCCGGTCTGCACCGCTCGAGCGGCACGTCCTCTACGACGTCATCGATCGATTTCGGCAGCTGGTACGCGATGAGCTTCCCGTTCTGGATCACGTGCGCGTGCCAGTTGGTCGGAACGGCCGAGTCGATGCGGTAGGCGCGCTCCGGGCGGGCGGCGTTCTTGGGCGTCTTGCGCATCGAGCTGCTCACCGACTTGCTGACGGCCGAGATGACGGAGCTGGAGATCTCCTGCACGTTCTTGATGTCGAACTGGTCGATGCGGTCGCCCAACACGTAGGTGAACTTCTTGATCATCATGTTGGTGCGCTCGGTGATCTTCCCGAAGTAGTAGTCAATGCCGAGCTTCGCGATCTTCCCGAAGATTCCGTCGGCGGTGAGGCCGCTGGGATCGCCGTTCGGGTAGTTGTCGAAGTGGCCGTATCCGTGGAATTGCGTTCCGTGGGCGGGCTGGAACGAACCATCGGTTAAAAGCGACGGCGACAGTTCACCTCATCGCAGATGTGGAAGATGACCTTCGTATTGTCCGCACTGCTCCACTGCAAACCGAGCGCCTTGTGGAGACCGCCGAGCACGTCCTCCGGCAAGTCGTTGGGCCCCGGCTGTTCGGTGGCCGTGGTGAGAGTGCCGCAGAACGCGTGGAACTGCTCGACGCTCGTGGTGAACGGGAGGACGTCGAAGCGGATCGCGTAGTCGTAGTCCCGGTAGGCCACAAAGGCGAGACGGAGAGCGTTGACCGTCGCCTTGCTGCCGCTCTGGTCGCTCGCCTTCTTGCCGACGAGCTCGTTGACGATGCCGCGGATGGCGTTCTTCACTCCTTGGATGTAGCACTCCATGCTGACAGTGGCGTCGACCACAAAGCAGAGGTCCACGTGACGGGCCGCTGCGATCTTCGTCATCGTCTGTAAGCAGGAGAATGATGGTCAGTCCAATGCAAGAAACTAACCTTGAGCAGCTGCTCGTTGCGGATCTTGATGACCGCTAGGTGCCGCTCTTCGATCTCCTTCTTGCTCTTGGCGTCCGGTCCGTACTGCTGGCCGTCGTCCGAGAACAGCGTGCGGAGCCGCTTGTTCACCTGGCGAAACATCTGGGGCGTGGGCGTCGCGCGCTGCCAGCCGGACGTCTTGTCGTTTACCGACTCGTTCATCCACGAGACCACCTCGTCGACCAGCTGCAAACGACGGAGATGAAGCGTTAAAGAAGAACAAACCGTGAAGTTGCTGCCCGCCGACTCGTTCGCGTCTCCACCTCCGTTCTTCGGCGTTTGGCTCTGCAAGCGGATGGGCGGAGGCGTGAGCGGAAAGCGGAGGAGAAGAATTTACCATTTTGATTCATTGTAGGGCAATAGCACGATCAAAAACACGAGAGCTTTGTCTGAAAGCGGCAATCGATTAGGGGATTGACCGACGGAAAATCTTTCAAATCCCCCCGTAAATGGAGTAACTTTCGCCCGTTCAAACAGCTGCTGCGACTTCAAAAACTTTTTGGCTGATGGAAGTTGGCGAAAATAACCCGTGATGTGAAAGTTTCAAGCCGTTTGGCCCCGCGGTTGGCCCGTTCGAGCGTTCCGCAAACTCGCTCGCCGAAAGGGCGCACTCACGCGCTGGCACAAAAGAATGTGGCTTTCTGTTTGTCCGACACCTCCCCCTCTCAATCGTTTCATCTTTCGTCTAATCGATTTGAAATTTTTTCTGGCTAGAGGAAGTTGCCAGCGCGAAATCCGAAAATGTGCATTTCGACCGGCGGCGGGGACGTTGAACGTTCCGTGCCGTCGTTCGGTGCCGTACCGTTCTGCGCCGCCGTCCGAATTCACCCGCCCTGTGGACGAAAAGATGCGCCTTGAAACGAAGAACAGATTATCAGTTGACCGCATCATCAGAAAATGTTGTTGAAGAAAGTTGTGATCGCTCAAAGACGAAAGGTCGGGGCAGAAAATCGAAGAGGTCCGCACTCGAACGCACCGTTCGCGGCTCCCAGAATTTTAGGCGCCAAACAAAAAAAAACGTACCTAGAAAAAGGTCTTGCGCATCTTTTAAGCCAGCGTGTGTATTCGGAGGGGTTGCGCGAAGCTCAGGCTCATGGACCGAAAATTGTGTGTCGGTTCGAAAATTTCGGGCGAATTTCGACCTCGCCGTTCTCATCGACTATCGGGTGTGACGATACATGTGTGGGCTCATTTAAAAGCGCAGAATCTGGGCTTTCCAATGGTGCGCATTTTGTTGTCGTGTTTGGCCCGCTTGGCCCCCGCGGCTTACGCGAACCAACCCCGTGATATCGCACGAAAAGCGGGCGGATCGGGCATGCGTGGACCGATCACTCTAAAACTTGGCAGAAATGTCGAGCACGTAGTGTCGGACCTTTTCACCGTTTTAGATTTTAAAACGGTTGTGCCAAAGAGTGATGGATCGTTTTGTTGTGAGGGTTGTACTTTAGCTTTGCGGTCGCCTTCTTTAGGTGGCGCAATCAGCACTCACTTTTTCCGTTTGCAGGGGTCAAAACCTACTATTCAGCGTTGTTTGCGGGTAAAAAACAGCGTTGTGCGCGCCGTTGTCCTCGAAAACTGCATTCCCGTGCGGCTCTCGCAGTTTGGATCGGTTTTCCTTGGGACCGTAAGAGCGTAATGGACGGACGGTGGCGTGTGTAGTGAGTAAAGGCCTCTTCGCAGAGCTTTCATTAACCTCGAGCGTTTGTGAAGCGCGACTCAGCGTTCTTCCGTTGCGACGAGCACGTGATGCGTCAACAAAGTCGACAAAAGCATTCGATACGCACCAGTCTAATGACTCCCCCAGCTGGGGACGGCGCGAAGCGCCGTCTACCGCTGGTTTGGACTAAAAAACGGAAGGAATTATGAGCGCAGAACGCGGTGGGAAGCAGCGGTGTACAAAATGAATGCACGAGCAGCTGCTTGAATGCCCGCATGCGATTAGGAAAGTCGAAAGACGGCGGCTTTCGAAAAAGTGCGGGCAAAACGAAAAGCGGGCGCCTGAACGCGTTCGCGGCAGCGGAAAGTCGAACCGCCGCCGCCCTTCCCTCGCCCGACTGTCTGCTTTCTTCCCCGCCCGCACTGTCGTAAACAACGCCCGCTTGTGGGAAAGCCGGTCGGCGTCCATTTCGCCGATCGAGTGAGTCATCAGCAGAAAGCGGTCGAAGCGGGCAAAGAGTTCTCAACGGCGGCAGGGGCAGCGGATTGCATTCCGTCGTCTTCGAGTGCATGTGGTCGCGCGGCGGGTTGCCGAAAACGACGACCAGATGTTCAAGCAAGCAACATGATTTTTTGCACATGCCCAGCGGTTGTCCCGGCTGCAAGGGCATTTGTTTTCGCTTTCTACTCGGTCTTTCAAAAAAGACGCTCTCCGCCGCTCACCTCGATGCCAACCGGAGCGCATCAAAAGCCGCAGCCGACACCAATGAACTCGGCGGTAAGCACAAGAGATGAACGAAGAAGAACAACACGCACCATCGGTACACTCCTTTCTTCCGCTCGATTCTTGACGATAGAGTGGGCGGGCTGTGGAACGGCGAACGGCTCGTCCGCAAGAAATTCCCGCGCTGTCGCTTGCTCGCCGTCGACCGGCCCGCTGCGATCAACCGCGAGCTCGTCGAGGCACTTCCGAACAGCCGCTTCGTTCACGCCAGCGTGTCGGACACGCCTGGCGAGGCGGAGATTTACGGAGAAGGTTGAAGGAGTTGCACACCGCTTCCTTCCTGTCTTTGCCGAGCAGAGCTCTGTGGTCGGCTTTGCGGAGTTGCTGGAGCGGGAGAACGGCGGCCGACTGGTGGATTTCATTTCGATCGACGCCGAGGAAGCGGAGTGGGCGTTGCTCCCACTTCCCCGCGGTTTGTCCCCTCATCCTTCTCGTTCGTTCTGGAAAACGCTGCCGCCTGCCGACCGTTTGCCAGTTCAACGCAGAGCTCCACTTCAAACCGGAGAACTACGGCCACTCCCTTGAGGAGTTAATGGAAGTGCTGCGCGGATCCCTCGCTGGGCTCCACTTCATTCCGATAGGCATCGGCGTCTACGATCACTTGCCATTGGACTGTGAGGGGAAAGAAGAGTTCTCGCTTCATTCCCTCTGCTTTCGGTCATGATGCGGCGAGTGTTCTTTGTGAAACCTCGCGGACGACGTCTGTGCGCAGAAGTTATTGTTCTGGCTTCACCGCTCAATCATTTATTGTGCTAAAGCTCAGAAGCCAAAGAACAACTGTGGTTCAACAACACGCATAAAAACAAGTTAGATGCTGACCGCTCTTTGTGACTTTGGGCACTTACGATGATTAACCGCAAGACAAAAAACAAAACACAATTCCATTGAGTCGGTCCGCCAAGTCCGCACATGCGAGAGCAGCGACTTCCAAGACCCCAGCTGTTCAACCACGTTGGCATCGAAATTCTCGTTGTGGAACGTGAAGTGCGATCGTTGTGCAAAGAAGCGTTGTTCTTCCAACACGAACTGTTCGTGCTCTTTCTAAACAGCGGATTTTATTGCCCGAATGTTGAAAAAGAAAAGAACTCCACCTGTTGGTCGGATCGCGGCGCGTGAATAAGAACGTGAATCTGAATTGGTAGAAAGCCCGCTTCTTTCGCGCACTTGGCAATACGAGCGGCGCGTTCTGTCAGTCTGGACATCGTAATTGCGAAATCTTGTCATTGATTCTGTTGGAAAATCTACGAATAAGATCAAAATGAACTACTTGCTTTGAATGAACAAGCGTCAATTTCGCCGAGGATGATTTGAAGAACAAAGTGGTCATTCAGCGAGCGAAGATTCGCGAACGCCAGTCGGGCCGCCCGGCCGTTTTCTTCTGTCCACCGTTGACACAGGAACTGGCACACGAAAACAGAGAAGGATGCGTACAACCCGTCTCTTGAGAAGGTCCACAACCACTTTTTCCACCGCATCGTTCTGATCGCAGCAAAACGAACGCATCCTTGTTGAACCTTAATTGTCTAGTCGTTCTTACGCTCCGTTCTGTGCGATTTCCGAGAGACCATGCTCGAGTTGGATCACGCAGGCACGCACACGAAACAGCGCGGCAAAGTCTAAAAGAACACGACGTAAAAGTACAATGCAATGGCAAAATACACGTACAACGGGGCTTGTTCCAAAGCAGTATAAACTGCACTCTTTCCATTACGGGCAGATGCTGTCTGTTCGCGAGCAAGCAGCAGCTTCGTAGCGAAGTCGTAGAAAAACGCGCGACTGTCGGCGGCAGGAAATCGCGAAGCAGGTGCACCATCCACGACGGCACGTCTACGGTCCACAACGCCACTCCCATTGGCTCTATGTTATCAAAAGCTAAAGCACCAGAAAGGATCAAGAACAAGGATTAAACTTACTACTGAGCGTCGACAAGACTTCCGCCCAAACACGAAGCTCCTTATAATCAAAAGACAGCTCTTGTGGCGAGTGAATCGAGACGAACAGCCGACGAACTTCGCGCCGCCCCACCTTTAGAATTCGACCCATCGACGCAACACGCGCGTTCTCGTGGTTCACGTGCAGGAACAAGCCGCCTCCGGAAGCTCCGTTCAACTCGCTCAGCCTTCGGTGGTCCAACCTCAAACCTGCTATGTTTCCGTCTCCGTGTTTTTTGTTCGGCGTGAAGAAGACGGTCGAAGAGGAGCGGCTGCAAAAGAACATCCGCAGCGTTCGCAACCGCAAGGTAGCGCGCGCTTGGAAGAAGTTCGGCGCGTCTTCGGGGTCGTTATGCTCAAAGTCGGTGCTCAACGCCTGCACCATCAGTGCGCGACGAACATCCGCTTTCATCCTCGGCTTGGGCTTCGGCAGAATCGGCTGGTCCTCTTCCATGACGTCCAGTTTCTTATCCAATTCCATTGGAAGCTGAAACGAAAGTAAGCGTTAGGAAAGAAAGTGGTATTCGGTAGCGAGGAGTGCGGCGAGCGAGTGAGTGGACTGCCGCTGCCGCTCGCTCGACCAGACGAGTGGACGCCGCTGATTGCGTTCGACCCACGCCGCGCGGACATTCAAACTCCTCATTGCCCGCCCGCTCCCCCGCTGTCGGAGAGTGTTGGTTTGCATGGGCGGCGGCATGACCCAACGGCCTCTTTCTTCCCGGAGTTCAAAGTTCACCCAGCACCCCACTCGACCACTCACTGCATTCTATTCGCACGTGCTTGCTCTGTTCGCTCGCTTACAAAGCTTGGCGATCTAGGGACCTCCACTTTCGCGACAGGGAACGATTTCAAGCCACAAACGACTAGAATCTTGTTCAACCACTTTTTTCAAACGGTACAAAGTTGGTGGATGGTCGCACACAAAAAACGCCAGCCAAATCGAAGCCGAAGTCCTCGAGGAGGCGATCGAAGAAGCGGATCTCCTCGCCGAACAGCCCGTCGCGCAGGCGGACGGCCGCCGAGATCTCCGCGTAGACGAGCGCCCGCTCCGCACTGCGGAGTGCTGAAAGCGGGCGGTCAGTCACGTGAGCGAAAGACGGCGATCATTCGTTCTTCACGAACATCTCGAGCAGATTCTCTTGGAATTGCAAGTCATCGGCGCTGCCTTCGGCGAGCTGGAGCGCGTGTCCAAGAGCACTCCGCAGCTGAAAACAAAAGAGAGAGCATAGCCGTGAGTCGTCAGCTGCGGCCGGTGGAGAAATCGACCGGGTGTGTTTCGACAAGAAGACGGGCCACCCGCTCCGCCGCTTCTCGCGCACCTTCCGCAGCTGCGGCACGACGACGAGCAGGTCGGCGGCCAGCTGGACAGAAGGCGGTCGGGAGGGACGTTCCGATGCAAGGGTGTTTTCGTGAACTCGCGTGGTTCAGCGGTAAAGAACGAGGATTGTCGGCTAAACCACTGGACTATTGCGGTTGCATGGGACCCGGTTTGCATCAGGACTTCCGCCCGCCATCCCAACAGCCACGAATTCGCACCTTTGCGTACCGCTCCAGGAAGAAGAGGCGGTCTTTCGTTCGATTGCTGAGTGGACGTAGAAATCGAGAAGTCTCGCATGGACGTCGGCCGCGTGCTCCTCGAACGTCTTGAAATCGGCGGATCTGAGCGAGAGGCCGCTGAACGCCGGCAAGGCGCCGAGCAGCGCTGAAAGAAGAAGAAGATCTAGTGGAAGCGGTGAGATTCATTGAAAAGAATTCCGTCCTTCCCGACGGTCATGATCAAACTCCGCTTCGGCGGCCCGCCGGCCATCGGCCGCTCATGGGCGGCGAGAACTGCCCGCTGCTGAAGTCGTGCGGCTGGTGCACCTGCCCCAAGGAGTGAGCGGAGGACCGAACGGAGGGGACTCACGACTTCGACCGCCGCGAGCAGCTCCTCGACGCTCTTCTTCTTCAAGCACTCCTTCACGTCCGCTGCCGACTGTTCGCCGCATTCCAAGCGGGCGGCCACTAGCGCCGTCAAGCCGACCGACTTCTCGCCGGTCGCCTGCAGCGGCGAAGTGAACGGGGTTGAGATCGACCTACCTCTTGGCCGCTCATTTGGATCACTTCTAGAGCAAGAACAAACTACTCGAAAACCAATAGTTAATTTTAGAAGCTATAAAGAGGAATCCCCTTCACGGCTTCCTCACGAATACCAACAAAAACACCGTATACTTTTTTACGCATCCCTTGAGACGGTGCAAATCCCGTTATGCGGACTTTTTGCAAAACATTTGATGTAGCGGGTGTAGGCGGTGCGGGCGGCGTGAGTGGTGCCAATCCAAAGAGGCGTGTGAGGCGAGTCGACTTTTGTTCATTACGTTGTGTGCAAACCCACGGATTGGGTAGTTACAATTACCGATACGCTTATGACTCACGATGGGGTGGTTGTTTGCGGTCTTTAGTAGGCTGATTCGACGCAACATCAAAGAACACAAAACGTGAACAAACACAAAAGAGACAGACGGAAAGCGGTGATAAAAACGGGCATTAGACGCACCCTAAAGTTCTTCCTCGCTTTGACGTCATTTCGTGCACTTGCACCCGTCATTCCCTTGCTTTCAAGCCGTTAACGCCAACGAAAAGCTGACCGAACGGCCGGCGTGCGACGAGGCGAACGGCGTGATCGCGTGGACCCGTGCGGCCGCCCTGCAAGAGGTGGGGCTGGAGCCGCTGTACTGCGAGCAAATCTTCGAACTCGCGCTAACGTAAACGCCTGACCGCAGTTGTTGTTTGCACTCGAAAAATTGAGAGTAAACGAAATGCTCGCTCTTTGTCTTGGACTCTGCGCTTTTGCACGGTCGTCTGGTCGGAGTGGTCGCGCGATTTCCGGTTGTAAGAGCCGGCGAGCCGCCGACGCAGAGTTGTCGTAGTGGGCGAACGACATCAGCCCGTTGACCATGGTTAGGATCATTCACCGATTAATTGCATTCCTTTTTTTCTTCAGATCCTGCTCGATCAAATGGCTCTCGACTACAAGGAGCAAGAGATCGAGCGGGAGCGGCGGTTCGAACGGCGAGCTCGCCGCCTCTCGCCCGCAAGTTGGACGTCCGGCTGCGAGTGAGTGGGCAGGCGACCATTCGATTGGCCACACGAGTTTGTTTGTGCAGACCCTGTACGCAGACGATCTTCCCTCCAACTGACCTGCTGCGAGCAGACGAATCGGGCGATCGCCGCCAGCTCGACGGAGATTCGAGATGAGTTGGACTTCGCAGTGATTGATTGCTCCAAACATCTTTGATCACTCTGTTCGTCTGCCGTTGTTTGTCGGCTTGGGTGGACGCAAAAAAGTTGATGGTTGGCAAATACATAGTATTTCGCCTTTTTTATCCTCCGACTACTCTGCAGTGAAATAACGGGTTCGCCTTCCACGTGCTCATCTTACTTCTCTTCCATTTGCCGCTCTTTGCGCGTGAATGGCTTACGCTCGCGTTCTGCCGAATGAGTCACGTAAGTAGAAGCCAACGGTCGGAAAGGAATGATTAGCAGGAAAAAGAATGTCAGATAAACGTTACCTCCATTTGAGGGGATTGCAAAACAAAATTCTCGAGAAGTCGTACACCGTGCAGCCGGTTGTTGCCGCTTGTTAATCGGTTCAGACGCCTGTATTTGTGTCTTCGAGTAGAAATTTCGTGAAGACGAATCCAACACATCCGCTGTATCGGCTTTCGCTCCCCTTGCTCACCGAACGCAGCACTGATTTACAAATCCTGATGGCGAAAGGAGGTGTGGCTAATGGAAGTGCAAACAGGCGGACATCCCCGCTCAACACTCGTCTCCGCCCTCTTGGTGAACTTTGGGCGGGCACGCTGAGGAAACGATGGCGATGAAAAGTTCTGCTTTTGGACTCTACTTAAGCGTCAGCCACACGAGTCGTGTTCATCTCTCATTTCTTCCAGGCCGATCAACACTCCAACCATGCGCGCCACCTCCATTTTTTTGGCGCTTCTGTTGGTGGTGACGTTTGTGATGCTCGCACATGGACGCCAATGTTACTACTGTTTGCAGACGGGCGACGTAAGTGGTGGTAACTTGACCAACTCGCAATGTTCACGACTTATTTTAGAAAACCAAAGATAGTAAGTGCGGGAAATCGAAGCCAAACGCGCGGGTTATATCCCGTTATCTAAGTAGTCGTTGTTTGTTAACAGAATGCTCTACCACGAAGTACTCTTCCATCATTTCGGCTTGCAGTTGCCTGCGACGGAAAGACGACGATGCCGTGTGGCGAGGACGGCACCGACAACTCCTGGGGTTGCTTGAAGGTGCGTAGTTTAATTGAAGTGGTAGGCGCGACCAAGTGGCATGTCTTTCTTGCAGCTCACAAAGCCCAACAAAAAGGACATCATTGGCGAAGTCATTCACGTTCGACATTCTCCTCTTTAACGGAGATCTTGCAGGCCTGCTTGGTCAATCCGGATGATCGCACGAAGATGAACTACGATGGGTGTAAGTCCATAACCAAGGAAGGAGTGAAATACTGGTTCTGCGGCTGCATGGGGTGGGTGGCCAGACCTTCATTCCTTTTGATCGCTTCACTTTCAGGAAAGATCTCTGCAATTCGGCCGGCCACCCGACGGTCGTCGCCGCCCTTGGTGCCGCGGCCCTCTGCGTCGCCGCGAAACTTCTCTTCTAATCAGCCACTTCTTCTTGTAGTCTCCAACTTCGGCGTTTAATCAGCAATGTCCACGTGCAGTCAAGCACTTTAATTTCTTGTTTGGTCGGTCATAAACACCAGAAAGTTATCGTGTGTGGACGTGGTTAATTCTCAGAAGAGGCAAGAAACTAAAAGAAAGTAAACTTTATGTCTTGTCGACTGCTGGAACAAAGTCGCAGCAACCCATTGGATTTCTCCTTCTTTCAATTGTTTACCGCGCGTCTGTTCGCTGCTCGTGAGCATCCCGGCGGCCGCCGCAACCGCCGAGCAGCCGGCCAGCGCGATGCACGTTGACCTCCCCCTTCTTTTCGTTTACCGGCTTCTTCAGCTGTTCATTCGAGCTTACCATCGTCGGCTCGCTCTCCACCGTCGGCAACCGCTCGTTTCGACTTCGACAACGGCCCGCTTCTCCTCTCCGTTCAGGGCGTCCTCCAGCTTGCGTTTGAGAAGGAACCGGTGGAGAGCGACTGAGACAAAAAATTCGATCGTGCATCAAAAGTCGACTCCATTTCATCCTCGGGCATTGATCTTCTTGTACAGACAAGAACAAACAACAGCCGACGCTTGCAAAAAATGTCTGGGTCTTGTGTTGATTTCAACCACCGCGACCCGAAAGCAAGGAAGGAGCGTTCGATCGAACAAACCGAAGAGCAAATTTACGCAACGAACCGCCGTCAATCATCCCGCCGTGTTCGATCGATCGTTTCGTTTCGGCAGCGCGCTTGGCGGTGCACGCGTACGGTCTTCAACAGACCGCCTCCACCGGCCGCTCTATCGGTCAGAACACGACGAGGCGACGAGTTCAAAAGCGGAGGATTGAACGAACAAGACGGCCATTTACTCTCATTTCTTCTCCAACCCCTGCGATGTAGCTGCCGCCCCGTGAAACGCTGAACTGCCTGCAGCTGGGCGTCGCCTTCTTCCTCCTCTTCATCGCCCACAACTCCACCGCCTTCACGGCTCAAGTGGTCGTCGCGAGCTTCGCGGAGCGGGGCCTCGTCGGGCGGTACGCGGGCTACAACTCGCTGGCCATCCTGTACGCCGCGTACGCGTTGAGCACTCCGTTCTCCGCCCCGATCGTGCACGCGCTCGGCTCCCGATGGGCGATGGTCACGGGCGCCGCCTCGTACGCGCTCTTCCAGCTCTCCTTCTTCTTTATAAACGAGTGGTTGCTCTACGCGACGGCCGCTCTCGTCGGCTTGGTCGCCGGTCGTGAGTTCTTCTCCTTTCTTTCAGTTGTTTGTGTTCAGAGCTGTGGACGGGGCAGGGCACGTACCTTGCGTGGAATTCGAACGACGAGACGGCGGGCAAGCACATCGGCGATTTCTGGGGCACCTCCGTTCTCTGGCGAGTTCCCACAATTCAATTGATTCCTCTGGCTGCAGCCAAATAGCCGGCGGCTGCTTCCTGTATTTTGCCTTTCGGCACGAGGACACGAAAGTCCTTGCCGATCACATCACACGATCACCCTCCTCTAGACGACCTTCACGGCCGTCACCGTCGTCGGCATCCTCACTTTGATTCTTTTGCGGCGCCCCGAAGAGTGGAAGCGGGAAGAAGAGGCAGAAGTGGAGGAAAACGGGCCGTTCATTGGGGTGGGGGAGGTCTTCAGTCAGCGCTCCTCCCTTCAATCAACGATCCCCGTCCAGAATCCACCGCCCGCCTGTGCGTCCAACCAAGAATGCTGCCCGTCCTCGTCGTCTTCTTCTACACGGACCTCGAACTCGCCTTCATCGAGTCGATCTATCCGACGAGCATCGGCTTCGCGTTGGCGCTGGGGAACACGCGCCAACTGCTCGCCGCGATCATGATCGTCGGGGTCGTCGGGATGGTCGCCGGTTCGTCCTGGGGATTTGGCAGCATCCCTCATCTTCTCACTGGTTTGTAGGGAGCTTCCTCTTCAGTCGGACGGCGTTCCCGAAGCGGGAGGTGATCGTGGCGATCGGCTGCGTTGCGCACCTCGCGGTTTACGCGGGCGTGTTCGCCGACCTGCCCGGCAACGCGTCGTTGTTTCGCACCGCCGAGTCCTCCGCATTCACCGCCCAACCTCAGTGCGCTCGCCGCTCATGCAATCGTTTATTTCTTTAGAGTTTGGTTGGTGCTCGCCTGCGGCTTCCTTCTGGGCTTCGCGGACACGTGCTGGACCACGCAGACGATGGCGCACTTGATCACGTGGCACAGGCAGGAGAACGCTCAAGCGACCTCCCTCTTCCGCTTCTTTCAAGTGAGCTCTCTTCCGTTGGTTTGGTCGTTCAGGCATCAGCAGCGTGTTCGGCTCGACGCTTTGCCTCGAGTGGCCCCTGCTCGTCCTCGCGGCGGGCGCACTCGCCGGCTGCGCGGGTTTCTTCGCCGCCGAACGCCTGAACGCGAGCAGAAAGCGGGGAGAAGCGACCGCCCGGAGGCTCCCGCTCGAGGCGGTCGAGTCGAAGCTCGGCAGGACGTGCGTTTGATGTCTTTGGTCGATGAAGAGCTGCTCATAAGTCGTGATCTAACGGTGTTTGATACACGGGGATGGTCTACAAAAGCAGGAAGGCGTTGGCCACTGCTGTTTGACCACTCCTCTTCCAAACGGATGTATTTTGGAATAGTGGTGCAGTCAAGAGCTGCTGATTAACTGCAAGTAAAATTCTGCAAATCTGGTGGCGCGAACGCAAATCGGAATCGAAATGGACGATTTATTGACTCTACTGGGCATACAAACGAGAGCGCTCACTCTTCTGCGACTTCTCCGACCTATTCGTCGTCTTCTTCGGTCGAATAATCGGAGTCATGCTCTCGTTTCCGCTCGTCGAACTCCGCCCGGCTCAGGCCGCAATCGAACTCCAGGTCGTCGAAGAAGTTGTTGTACATCTCGTCGTTATTCGTATATGTGTTGTATAAATCGCTCCACGTGATGCTCATCGAGAACTCGGTCCGCTTCTCATTTTGCACCCGAAACCACTCGTTTTCTCCTCCCTCCTCGTGCGGGATGTGCGGACCAAACTTCTGCTCCAAGATCTGGAGGAACTTGTTCATGAATGTGCTGTCGTGCGTGGCCTCAAAGAAAGCGAGTAAAACGATTAAACTTTTCGTTAACTAACTGCTTCGTAGAGGCCGACGTTGAGTTCCAAGCGGAGCCCCAGCAATCGAATGTCCCGCTTCTCGCATTCCGCGAGCAGCGCGTCGAGATCCCGCTCACAAGCTTCGATTTCTTCGATCATGTCTGCGAGCTTCTGGAAGCGAAGAAGTGGCAGCTGCTTGCCTTTCCGCTCACCACAAATTTGCACGTCTGGTACGTCGTCGTCAGCAGGAGGAAGGGCGTCTTCCGTTCGTCCACCACTCGGGTGATGCCGCCAACCACACGCGGCAAGTGGATTTCCTGCCAGCGTCGAGTCGTGTCCCAGCGGCACGGCTGGATTTTGAACGAGAACTCGAGGACTTCCGTTGAGTTTAGCGGCAACGGGCTGAACAAGAAAGGAATATGAAGAAGATCCCCACCGCTTCCCGCACCCACCTTTCGTAGTGCTCGAACTGCTCGATCGTCTTGTCCTCAATCACGACCTTGCGGGCATTCAAGGGATAGAGAATTTGCTTCCCTGCAATCCTCGAGCGTAACGACAATCTTTCTCGCATCGATCACCGTAAGTGTCCACGACGACGACCTCTTCGCATTGGTGTTCGCGCCCCACCAAGTGCTGCACGTCCACCCAGCGGCCTCTGAAGCGGGCGAGCGAAGGCGGAAGTGTCGGAAACGCGCCCTCCCGCCATTCGGGACTGTCCGTCGAGCAGCACACGTTCACGCCCAGCCATTCCATGGTGGGCATTTCTGCAAGCAGGAGTCAACGGTTTGTTCCACTCGTTTACTCGGCCCAACTCACCATTGATGGCCTCGAACATAGGGCGAGTGAGCGGCGGCTTCACTTGATAAACGCCGAATTCCAGCCGACGCACCGTACTCAGCCGAAGCAAGGCGCCCATCACTCCGCCCGCGGGAAAGTGGAGACGGTCGACTGCAGACGGGAAAAATTTGTGGCTTTCGGTCGTGCACACCGCTTCCACGAACTCCTGGCACATGACCGCCAGTTGCCGACTGAAGAAGACTTGAAAGTAAGCGCGACTGACGAGCTGAAAGCGGCAAGAAACGATTAAAGTTTTGGTTCGAAACAACGCCCCAACCCAATTCCCCGAATGCCGCCCCGAACTCACGAGAAACAGCAGCGTCTTGTGGGCATCGTTATAAGGCGACCACCGACGTTTTTCGTCGTTCGTTTGGGTCGAGTAGTGGAAGAAAAGAGATTGTCGCGGACAAGGTCTCAAACAAGGACGAGGACGTGGATTCGGCTGTTTGCACGCGATCTGCAAGATCAATCGTTCGCAGGAGAAGTCAAATGGAACTCACTTCTCCTTGCATCTCTCCTGCTTCCAGCGAGCGTTTCATCTTTGAGTGGAAAAACCAAAAAGAATCTCCTTTTTATTCGCCCAAAAGAAAGGAGTGGCCGCCGCGGTTTATTGCTTTCGACACACGCTGCTCCGTTCTGCCGATCACTCGCTTCCTGCCAGAAGATAACGTCATAACTTTCGGTCGTTTCTGTTTGTCGGTGCGAGCACCGCGGCGATTGCAAGCGATCGGCAAAAACAGCGGTTGACGCGTGGAAGAACCCCTTTTGTTTCTACGGACAAGAGAACGGGGTTTTTTCAATGGTCAACAACAGTTTTATTCAACACAAAACGAACGACGATCTCAGGCGTTGAGAAAGCGCTTCAACGGCAGCGAACCGCCGGCGGGACGCGCAAAGTAAGCTAAGGAGACGAGTTTCTGCGGGCGCCTGCAAGAAAAAACGAGTGAGTGGGCAGTCGGGCGGACGGACCGCAAGTCGTAGCGAATCGAGTCGAGAGTGTGCGGCTCCTTCGCGCTTCGGCCGCGATTCTCGGCGTGAATCGTGAGGAAACCTTCGTGGACGGCAAAGCACTGGAACTTCTCGCCCCACTGCTGCCCAAAGACGCGCGACGTCCAGCGGTTGGAGGAGAGGTCGTAAAGGAAGAGGCGGTAAGTGTGACCGAGTTTGCGGATCGCCCTCTCGCCCAACACAAAAAGGCGGTCGTTCTTCGCCGCCATTCCGAGCAGCGAGCAGCCGGGGCCGATCTGAAGAACAAGAGCGTAAATGAGCTGGTTGTTTGCGTGCAGCTCACTTTCTCCGAGTTCAAGCGGGCGAGCGAGAGTTCGAGCGGTCTGCCACCCTCTAGCGGTCGCTCGCCGAGGTCGACCGCAACCGCACCATCCAAAAGGAAACGGCCCGGCCCTTCTTGCAGGAAATAAAGCGTGTTCTTAAGCACGCATGTCCCCCGATACATGAGTTCGAAAGTAGACGAAAAGTACACACGGCCGATTTTCTCGCTCCTTTCCGTCTCCAAATCGATGCGGTGTATCTCGACTTCCCGGCCGACGAACAGCAGCAAAACGGCCGTCGCCAGCTCGGTGGTCAGAAGGGAGCAGGACACAAAGTCTTTTGAAGAGTATACCTTGAGATACCGCCATTCGGCCCCCACCAGCAGCGAGACGTCGCGCCAAACGACGTGGGCGTGAGACAACCGTCCGCTCGGAGTCATCGAGTCGATCGAGGCAAAGAAGCGATCGCCAACTGCCGTGACGTCCGCGCTGGGCGTGAACCCAATCGGTCCGACTCTGGAACGAAATTAATCGCATGTTTCTTTTCGTCTGCGCTCACCGCTGGACGTCGCCCGTGAACGTGTCGACCAGTTCGAGCGTGTACCCAAAGAACTCAAACTTCTCGCACAGAAAGTGGCGGCCACTGCGCCCGAACGTCCAACAACGCGCAGGCGGGTCGTGGGGGACAGCGATCGATGAGTAGCGTACGCCGTTCGGAATGCTCGCCTGGTCGTGGCCCGGCTCGAGCTGTAAATCCTCGTCCATTGCCTGCAAAGAAAATGAGTGGAAAATGTAACGCACTGCAAAAAGCAAGCGGCGAGTCGCAGTGGCAAATAAAGCGACGCTCTGGTGCCCGCTCGCTCATCCCGTGTGTGGGAGGTCGACCGACGCCCGCTTGGGGTCGAACGCAAGGATTGGCGCCATTCGCATGCATGGGAAAACGAAAGCAGTTCTCAGTTGTACTTTGTTTCCCATCCACTCTCCTTTCTTGCCGCAAAGTGAATGCCGTTCTGCGATCAAACTTCAGACTTATCCGGACACATTCCGGACCGAAGCAGTGGAGATCAAACCGCATTTTCGCTTCGAATGTGTTCGTTCATGACACAAATGTTTGTTACGGAGCGAAATCGAACGATTGCGCACCCGATCACAGCACGAGCTTGTCCAGCGGAAAGACGATGTGGTGCGGACGGGCGAAGAACGCCAAACAAACGAGTTTTCGGGCCGGCTGGAAGTAACGAGTAATCTTGGGCTAACGGAACTACAAACCTCAACGCGTAGCGAGTGGAGCGAACGGCCGCTTGATCCTCGTTGTCCCACTTTCGCTCCTGCTTGTGGACCGTGAGGTTGCCGTCTTGGACAAAGAAACACTTGAAATCCTCCGTTCGCTGCTCTCCAAACGCGCACAGCGGGTAGCTGTCCGCGAAGAGATCGTAGACGAACAGCTCGTAGCCACAAAGACGACTTCTCGTTTGCCCTAAAATGAAGTGACGGTCGTTCTGTGCCGTCATCCCGAGCAGCGTGCAGCTCATGCCGATCTGAACGGACGAACGAATGAATTCCGCATAGGATTCTTTCACTCACCTTCTCCGAGCTCAATCGAGTGAGCGGGAGTTTGAGCGGACGACCGCCGTCCACGAACTGCCACTCGTTGATGTCGACCGCCAAGATGGCGCCGGAAAGAAAGCGCTTCCACCGCTCCGGCCGGCCGCCCATTCGTCCAGCATGTGGAGCGTGTTCTTGTGCACACACGCGCTTGTTGAAGGCTCCTAAAAGGCGGGACTGCAGGTACACGCGGTCGATCGTTTCGCTTGTTCTTGTCTCCAAATTGACGCTGCGGAATTCGAAGCAAAGCGCAGAGGATCGATTCCAAAACAACACGAGGAAAACCTCCGGCAACTCGCTGGCGATCATGAAGGCGGACGCAAAGGGAAGCCGTCCGGTCGGTCCACTTGAATGCGCCGCCCGCACGTCCCACCAGAAGAACCGAACGGCCGGCTCGTCGCTCGCCGTCAGGGAGGAGGCGAAGAAGCGATCGCTGACCGAAAAGCCGCTCGCGTTGCACGACGCGCCGAGCGGGCCGATCCTGCAACGAGCACACGACACTCAGCCCCTTCACTCGCCTGCTCACGCCCGGTCATGCCGCGTGAAAATGGCGACCAGCTGGACTTTTAATCGAACGTCGTTTGTGATCTTCTGCAGGAAGAAGCGACCGCTCCGACCGAACGTCCAGCTGTGCTTCGCCCACCGGCTGCTGATCGTCGAGTAGCGACGGCTGTTCGAGGCGCGCACAGGTTGGAGGTGGAGGATTCCAGGTTGTCCATCACGATCGAGCGGAGCGAGCAGAAATGAAAGGAGTGGGCACTGCATGTGGCAAGCGGGCACGCACGGGTGGACGAAAGAACGAACGTTTGCCGCAAGCGGTAGCGAGAAGTGCGGCGAGATGAGTGGAATGCCGCTGCCGCTCGCTCGACCAAACGGGTGGGCTGCCGCTGATTGCGTCAAACCCAAGCCGCGCCCACTTTCGAACTCCTCGCCTTCCGCCCGATCCCCAGCTGCCGGACAGCGTCGGTTACCTGGCGACCTCTCTGCAAAGTTCGTTCGGTGACCAGTTCGACTACGCATTGCGACACCCAACAAGTGTGCCTCAGTTGCTCGCTCGGTTTGCAGAACTTGACGCCGCAGAGGACTCCGTTTTGCGTGAGAGAACGGCTTCAAGTCCCAAATGGGCTCAAATGTCGCGTACTCACTTCTTTTTCCCGGCATCGTGGACTCGGTGGGATAGCCGCGCCCCGAAACGAAAAGCGGACGCCGTCGCCGACGACGGAACCCGGCAATTCAAAGGTCGCAAGAACGATCCGCAAGCCGGCGCCGAAGATAAAGTCGGACGTTCGGCGCGTCGAGCACAACTTGCCGCGCAACAATCCGCGGAATGCGTTGAATTGCTTCTAAGCCCGAGCGGCTCTCCGACCCGGCACTCTCCGCATTTCTTTCTGCTGCCGCTCCTTCCCGGCCGCCTTCTTCGCTCCGAACGAAAAGTCCAGTCGTTTCGTTCAAGAGATCACGACCATTCTTCTAATCCGCCGCTCGCTCCGCTCAATTCCTAATCTTTATTCCTCCTAAACTTACATCACACCGCAAAGGAAACTAGATAACGGGACAGAACAAAACGGAAAGGGGAACACATGGGCGGCGATCTCAATTCTTGCGGGTCGTCTTCGGGTTGGCCGCCTGCTGGGCCGGAGCGGGCTTCTCGGACTTGGGCTTGGGCACGGGCTCGCCGCCGCCAATCAGGTCCTCGACCTCCGTGCCGATGTCGTAGACGAAGTTCGCGTCGTCGTCCCACTGCAGGCGAGCGTCCGGAGGCGGCGTGGGGACCGTGTCGTCGTCCAGCTCGTGCTTCTGCAACAGACGAAGGATTAGCCGAAGAACGGACGTCTGCCTGCCATGACGGTGGGCTGCAGCTGGTCCTTCTTCAGCGGGCCCATGTACTTGAACTTCTCCACGGGGATCTGGTCGGGCACCATCTTCGTGCGATCGGGCGGCCCCAGGCCGGGGACCTCCCTTCCGCGCAACGCCCGCTCCAACTGCTTCCGGGTCCGTGGGCACCGCGTAGTCCACATAGTCTCCAGCATCTTCCTGGCTTCGGCCAGGTCGCGGCGGCGCGCGTCGGCCGCCAACTTGGCGGCGCCTGCAAGTGGGATGTGGGAGCGGAAGAGCGGAAAGGACTCACGTTCCTTCTCCTTCTTGTTGCGGCGGCGGCGGTACAGGAAGAAGCCGCCCACAATCGAGCCGATGAGCAGCAGCAACGCGAGAAGGCCGCCGCCGACGCCCAGGCCGACGTAGAGGCCCTTGCTGAAGCGAGCGGGGAGTGATTGTGGGGAAGGAGATGGGCGTAACGACTCACTTGCTGGCCGTCTCTTCCTTGTGTTTCGGGGCGGGCGCGGGCGCACGAGTCGTGGTCGTCGTAGTCGTGGAAGTCGTGGTTGAGGTCGTGGTCGTTGTCGTTGTCGTCGTCGTAGTTGTGGTCGTCGTTGTGGTCGTAGTTGTTGTGGTGGTCGTGTGCGGCTTGCCGTCGCTGTCCGCGTAGTTCCAGAAGCGACGACCTGAAGTTCGAGAGAGAGGAGTGGAGTGATCAGCGCGGCGGAACAAACCCGGACAACAGAGGCCCATCCCGCTGCGCCCGTTCGATGAGCAGTACCAGCGAGTTCCGTCCTCATCGCTGACCAGCGGGCAGTTCGTGTCGTCGTCTTTGGTGCAGATGGAGGCTTTCCAGTCGCCGTCGGTCGTGATGTTGATCGACGGCGTCACGTCCGCCTCGCAGCCACTTCCCTTGGGCTCGCACAGCATCTTGCACTCCTTCTGCAATCGATGGGATTAATGGTGAGAATGCAACTTCGTCAACTTGCCTCGTTCTTGAACCACGCCTGAGAGACGTTCGTCGGGTTGTTGCCCAGTTCGCGGCACTTTCCTTGGTCGTGGTCGAAGACGAAGGTGCTGTTGTCCGTCGTGGTCGGAACTCCCGGCTTGCAGTGACTCTCGCCCGACACTGAAACGAACAGGAGTTGGTAACAAAGTAGAAGCAAGAAGAAACGAACCCGCCTTCGACTTCGGGCAGCAATAACCAAGGTTTTGATCGAAGCGGCCCTCGAAGTGGCAGTAGTCCACCGTGTAGCCCACCGGACACTCCCAGTCTGCAGCGCACAAGCGCAAAGCGCCGTCGATCAACTTTGGCTGCCAGCCGGAAGGACACATCCAGATGCACGTCGCCAAGCAGTCCTTCTGCAAGTGAACGATGAAACGGGGTTCAGGCTCAAAGAAATGGCACTTGCCTCAATCCTCCATCCAGCGAAGCCTCCTCCAGTGTACACGCCTTTGACGCAGAGGTGGCGCTCGGCGTCGTAGACGAACGTGCTCGCTTTCTCGTCCTTGGTGCTTGGCTTGCTGCAGTAGAAGTTTTCGTCAATGGAACGCCCTGAAACGGAAACGATTAGCGAGCGACGAAACACGATGTGCACTCACTGTCCGCCGGCCACTCGCCCGCCTTGACGCCCGTCGAAGCCGCGAGCAGGAGGCCGCAGAAAATCGCCGCTGCGCCCATCGGTCCGCTCCACTCGATCGCCCGCTTGCCGCCCATCGAAACGACCGCTCGCTCAACGGCCGGCAGGAATGAACGCGAGGCGGAGAGCAGGAGAGAGTCGCCACTCGTTTCGTCGGCCGACTGAACTCCCGAGTGACGAGCGGGCGCCTCGCGGGCCGAACCGCCGATTTCGTTCGTGCAAATTCGCGTTGCGCCATTTTAGACGCGAGAATCGGGTCTCTGTTACTCGACGGACAGGTTGCGTAACGTTTCTTTCTGTTCGTTGATTTCAACAATTCTCTGGCATTCTCTACCACTCCCGAGTTCGAAACGCGACGAGAACTCGAAGATGGTCGCCTGCAAGAGCTGGCTGGACAAAACCGAGCGTAAAGAACTTGCTTCTTTGGTTCGCCGGCGAAAGAACGAAACAAGGAGCGGAAAGTCAATGCTCTTGGTCGTTGTCACCGCTTTCTCATCCACTTGACGATGAGCGCCGATCATTGCGTTTGTTTTCGGGCGGACTCAAGCGGCGGCCCTCGCGGTCACCTCCCGCTTTCAACTACTCCAGTCGGCAGCGCCGCTTTTTCGGGTTTTGATTGCTCCATTTTCTTCACCGAATTCGCGCTCATTCACCCACTTTTCTTGCAGATCGACTAGCTACAAATGACGGACAACTCGGAAGTTCTGCAGCTGGAGCCCGTGCGCGTGGGCAAGAGCGACCGCTATGCGAAGATCCCCGTGCGCTACGCGCCGCCCTGCTGTTGGGTGTTCGGCGGACACGGCCGCCACTACCTGCAGGCGATCGCCGAACGCGGCTGGCACATGCTCGAGCTGGTCGACTCGTGGACGGGCGACGTTCAAAGGTGAGTTGAACTGCGGAGCCGTTAGCGACGAGTTCGAAGTGCAGAGTAGCGCCGACCGGCCCCACGTGCAACGGCGAGGCGACGGCCGTGAACGAGCGCTTCTTCGCCTCGCTTACGGAAAAGCAGCTGATTGGACGACCGCCACGCTGTCAGGTCATCTCGCGCGACGTCCCGCTGCTCGGAGCAGACAAGTGGCACTTCCTCGCGTTGGATCAGCCGGCGGGCTTCTCGTCCAGCTTTCTTGCCACAACCGAGCGGCCGACGGTCGTCCTCCTGCTATTCATCCGGCGGGACGTCGCCGAGATCCACCGCGTCGAGCTGGAGGCGGGGACGAGCGAGCCGCTCGGCCGCGTCCACTTCCCGCCCTTCGAGCTCACGAGTCGGCGCGCGTGTGTCCACAAAAACACGCTCTACTTTCTGGACGAGTGCTTTCCGAGGATCCCGTTTGAGCGCTTCCTCTCCTGTGGCGTGTTGGCCGTCAACCTTCAGGCCGTGGAGGGCGACCGGCCGCTGGAGTTGCCGCTCACTCGGTTGAGCTCGAAGCAGGTGGGCGACACGAACAATCAGCTCGTTCAATCGACTTTTGCAGATCGGCCCCAGCTGTCAGCTGCTCGGGATGAAAGCAGCGAAGGAGCGCCTCTACGTGCTCGCGAACGGGACGCTCGGCGACGACCGCTGCTACCAGCTGTTCGTCTACGACCTCCCCCTCGACCGCTACTCGCTGCTCACGTTCGAGCAGCAGCCGCTGGAGACGTTCAAGTGTTTCGCCGTCCACGAAGGTCTTCTCACCATCCACGCAGTGAAGCCGATGCGAGACGCCGACGATCGAAAGCGGGATCGCGAGGTGCGGCTCGACGTTCAGTCGACTCGCTACAAATTCGAGTGTGTGATCCCAACTTCCAGTCATTCCTTCTCATCTCTTCTTGCAGACGCCCAGAAAAACTCTTGCGCCTCGTTTTCGTTGCCCGTCCCGCCGGTTTGGAGCCGTCGATCAAAGCCGCTACCACTTTTATGTCTTCGTTTATTCGCTCGTTTGTCCACGAAACATATGATTCCGCCGGAATTGCGTCGTGCATCGTCCGGCTACTGGCCGCGCCACTTCAAAGCACCTGCAATCAATCGAATAAAAGCCGAGACTCGCCGTGGAACTCGCCCATGTTGACGGGCGTCGCCTTGACGCCGAGCGCAAGGGCGATGCGTTCCGGCAGTTGAGCGCCCTTCTTCACGGCAACACTCGTCGGGCGGAGGTTGTAGTTGCCGGCGCCCTCGTTGACGAAGAACGGCTGCGCGGCTTGATTGCGAATGTCGATGGAGGGCGGCGCCTTGTCGAACCCGCAGGCCGCCACGAAGCCCGCATGGTAGACGAACGTCTGGTTGCCCCTGCAAACAGTCACTCCTCGCTTCTTTCTTTGGGGCTCACCACTGAAACGGGCGTGTGCCTGTGGCATTCCGTTGGTAGTAGCCGTTGTGGTCGAAGATGCCGAATGTCGTCGCGAGGTCCGCTTGAGTGGCCGCCGTCACGCTCAGTTGTCGCTCCAAATTGTTCGAAAAGAGGTTGTTGCGTACGCGAACGAGCGAGTTCTTCGTGGGCGGCGTCGCCGTGACGACCAGCCCCTGTTTGTTGCCCACCAGGTCGTTGTTGTAGACGAACGCCCCCGGGCACGAGATGACGTGCATTCCGACCGCGTTGTTCACCGCAACGTTCGAAGCGAACACGCCGTCGTTGGCACGCGCAAACACGAAACCGGCGAGCGTGTTGCCCCGGGCGAAGTTTCGGGTGACGTCGGACGGAGCGCCGACGGTCACGCGCAACCCGTTCGCGCGGTTCGAGTGGAAGGTGTTCGCAAGGACGGACACGACGCCGTTCTCCGGATGGCCGATGTCCGCGGCCGCCAGCAGACACGAGTCGCCCGTGCACGCCGCGAAGTTCGGTGCTCGTTGGAAGTTGAAATCCACAGAGTTCGAGGTGAACAACAGATCGCTCGCTCTGAAACGAACAGGAGACCACGGATTTTGGTGGATGAAGAGAACTCACTTTTTTCCGTAAAACCCTCGCATTCCGTTGTAGTTGAGCAAACAGTCGCGGACATCTTGCAGCGAACTGCCGTTCAACATCAGACCGTCGCCCGCGTTTTGGACAAACGACGAATAATAGAAGACGCCGAGCTCGGAGCTTGAAATCACCGCCCCGCTGCCCAAATGACTTCCGTACTGCGCAAAGCCGATGCCATAAATGGAGGCCTGGTGCGCGGACTCGGTGAAGACGAGCGCGTTCTCCTGCACGCTCGCCTCCACCGTACGGCCGGTGGGGTCGCTGCCGATCAGCAGGCGGCCGGCGGCGTTGTCCACGAAGAACGTGCCCTTCTTCACCGCGCTCTCCGCACCGACCTGCAAGCAATCGAGTTGTGCGGAAGGATGGAGGACGCACTTGGGTCAACGGCTCCCCTCCGACGAACACCTGCTCCGGGCGGCACTTGAAACCCGTGTCGTCCAGCTGCGTGCAGGCGGCGTCCGGCTGGTAGGCAGCGAACGGGTTGCTCCACTCGACCGCCCAGTTGGCGCCCGCTTTAGTCCACCCTTCAACGAGCACGGAGCCGAGCAGGTAGACCCGCTCGTGGCGGAACGGTTGGATCGTCACTCCGAGCTTCGTGATCTCTCCGAGCGAAACGTTGTAGTAGAGACCGCCTCGCAGTACGATCGCCCCGTTTTCCTCCACTCGCTCGAGGGCCGTGCGGAGATTCCGGAGCGGAGCGGCTCGAGTGCCCGCATTCGTGTCCTCGCCGTTCAACGCAACAAAGAGAGCATTGGGCGGGAGGTTGTAATAGGCGTCCGGGATGTCCGGCACGGGAAACTTCGTCAGGTTAAACGCGTGGGCGAGCGGGAAAAGCAGAAGCAGGCACAAGGCGGCCATGTCGTGAACGAGATGAGCGAACTGAACTGCTTTGCATTCCGGACGGCCGGCATTAAAGCTGCTGATCGCCCCCGCGTGAAACGAAAACTTCCGTCGATTAACCGCCACTCCTCACCGGGCGACCGGTTTCTGCGCGTCAACAAAAATTTGCGATTATGCGGTCGCGTGGGTCGAAAGCGAGCAACGGCGACTGTCGAACGGAGCTTCCGTGTTGTCGGCTTATGGTAATCGATCGTGAGGATCGACACGTTTCAACGGGCTCGGCGTTCCTGCTTCGTTTTGTTTGGTTGCAATCACACGCGCGAACGAACGTGTAATCCGTTCAAAGCGGAGCGTCGTCGCTCGCCCCCGCTTCCTGTTTTCGCCGTTAGTTCAAACGACGAATGGCGGCCACTGCAAAGCAGCGCGAAATTGCAGTCCTCAGATCAATCGTGCAAACGTCACCCTCGTTCGTCTTTTTAACGATACCATGAAAGCATCTCCAGGATCCACTCGATGAAGCCGACGCGGGACGTCGGCGATCGTAAGCGGGATCCGCGAGGTGCGGCTCGTCGTCCAGTCGACTCGCTACAAATTCGAGTGTGTGATCCCAACTTCCAGTCATTCCTTTTCATCTCTTCTTGCAGACGCCCGGAGCGACTCGTGCGCTTGGCCTTCGTCGCCCGACCCGCCAGCCTGGAGCAATCGGCCGAGGACTTCCTTCGTGAGCGATTGTCGAAGAGCGTTGAGTGAATGACGTGTTGTTTGAATGAATGCAAATCCTCGTCGAATAAACGAAAGTGAAAATCGCACGTTCACAAAAATCTCCTTTCTCTGTATTGTCCGTTCCCATCAGTCGTTGCTCACTGGTCGCTGATTGCATCGCTGGGAACACGATCCGTGCGCCCGCCGCTCTCATCTTCAGCTCATACGCCGTCCACTCGTGCGCAATAGCAGCGACCTCCCATTGGTAGGGAGACCACACGAATCGTGGTTTCGCGTTTCGCTGCCAGGAGTGCGCCTCATTTCGAAACCCGGCTGTAATTTCATTTCGACCGCCTTCAATCGAGATTCCGTCCACTCATTCACTTCCTTTGTTCGAACTTTTGAAACAAGGCCCACGAGATCTCTACCTTTGATTGTCAAGTATCCGCTCTTTTCCGTCAGGCGATTCATCGTTTTCATCGCTTAATCGCCAGCTCGTTGCAGGAATGTCGCCTCGCAAGACCCGGTCGATGACTCGCCGCGAGCTCAAGCGGAAAGCGGACGCCGCCGAAGAGGAAGCGCGCAAAAAAGCGAGGACCCAGACGGAGCGGCACGAAACACTTCCGACGCCTCCGCCGAAGATGAAGCCGGACGTTCGCCGAGCAGTGATGACACACGCGTTGAGCACCCGACTGACGCACTACGACCCTTTGGCGACCCCAGACTTCCTTCACGCTCGTGCGGCTCTCCGAATGCGCACTTTGCGGATGTTCTTCTGCTGCCGCTCGTTTTCGACCGTCTTCTTCGCGCCGAGGAAGAAGCAAAAAGCGGACGAAACGCCGTGGATTGTCTTGAACGGCCTTGCTATCAGCCTAAAGAATTCACCTGTGTTGGGTCCGTTCTACCTGGAGATCGGGTACATGAACGCGAGTGTCGGGACGATCAAACGGATATTGTTGCTTCTCCGCAAGGAAGTGCGAGGACTGGAAGTGCATCTTTTCTGTTGGCAACCCATGACTTTCGACGCACTTCGCAGTTGGGCGGAGGTCTTAGAGGTCTTGAGCAGTGAGTACTTTTGTTCGTCTTTCACGCCTTCCGCGAGTCCAGAATTTCCGCAGTTGGATTCGATCACAGTGTCCAGTTCGCACGGCCAACGACGACCGCCGTGGGTCGCCCAATTGCTGCACGAGTTCCTTCCGCGAAACCTCGCTTTTGCTTCGAATTGGGAGCACGATTTTCTGCTGTTTGCACCGTCTTTCTCGAGACAAATCCAAACAACGCGGCTCCCTCTCTTGCGCGACAAGCAAGCTCGTGGGTTTTCGCCGTTGTCCACATTCTATCTGCGGCTTCTTTAGATGTTGTGCCGTTCTTCCGCACACCCGCAAAGGAAATGACGGTCGTTTCGGGTTTAGCGAGCATTGCGGCCAGCGGACCGTGAGCATGCAGCAGTCGTCTAAGCCCAAACAATGGTGTCGTTTAGAATTGGGTCTAACGTCGTCGTGGAGAAGATGACTCTTGATTTGACGCCGGACAGATGCTCGTTTCTGTTCTCAACTAACAAGATCAGCAGGACGTTGTGGAGCGAGCAGCAGACTGCCGAGTTCCGCACCGCGTTCACCAACCTGCGATCCTTGAACTCGAAGTTTGCTCTTCAGCTGCTCCTTCCGTGGATTGGAAACGATTATTTTTTGGTGAGCATACTTTCTGCTCACTGTTAAACTTCCTTTCAGCATCGAAAAAAGGAATTCACCTGGTTGCTCTCTTTCGTGGTCGACCGCGCGGTGTCCGTCGCTAACGCGGCAAAAGGAGCGGGCTTTGAAACGGCCGACGTGCGGCAGCAAATCCACCTGATGAATCCCAAGGAATATCACGTACGTTCGGTCCGTCGCATTGATTCCAACCGTGTTTAGGTGTTGTACAAAAGCAGACTGCAATTCGCCAATAGCTTCTTTGCCGCACGAAAGAATTTCACTGTCCGGGCCCAGAGGTTTGATGCCGAGCTGTTGGAGACGCACGAACGTTTCGGCCACAAGGTCGTGCGTGTGTGGACGATGAAATTCAACGGTTGTCGTTTGCAGTTTGTTCTTGTTTATGATCTGAAGAAATAAAAAGGTTCTAAAGCGAAAAATGCGCGTTTCTTGGTTCGACTACCGCACTTGCTGCAGGTGAGCAACGAGCAGAAGCCGCTGCGACCCCTACGCCAGTTCGCCCAGCAGGACTTCTTTTTGCAGCAAAACGTCGCCAAATGCGCTTTCTCGCAGGTTTTTAGTGAACAGAGCGCGGATCCTACCTATTCGACAAACGAAGGCAAACCGTCGTTTTCTGGCGTTTATTGCGGGTGTCCTCGATTCAAATACAAGACAAAGAAGTGTGGAGTGCGTGGGAACAAGAACGGATTGGTGGGATGCAGTCGGACTAATCTAAACTCGGAACAGACAACTGACATTCCGGGCTACATCTGCTACACGCAAGAAACGGAAGATTTTTGGCTTTTCTTCGTTGTCAAGAGGAGAAAGGACTGTACATTCAGGAAGGACACAAATAGACGTGGATTGGGAGAGAACTCATTGGAAATCGGAGTCAATCACGATCAGGTCGTCGTCCTCGTCGGTCGAGTCCTCCGTCTCGTCCTCGCTGTCCTCCGAAAGGCTCGCGATCGTCGGGGATTCCGGCTGCTTCGAGGTCGACGGGCGGGGCTCTTCGGCGGTCGGGGAGATCGGGACGGTCGACCCGTCCGGGTTCTCCACCCAACAGGCGACCAGCTCCAGCGACGGTTGTTGGGCGGCCGACTGGTGGGGCTCCTGCTGGACCTCGACGGACACGGCAGACGAGCTTCCCGGCACGGGCACGATGAGCGGCGGCTTCTGGGCGGCGGCGGTCGGGGCGTTTTTCTGCTCCTTCGCTTCCAGCCGCTCTTTTTCCTGCTTCTCAAAGGAAGCCCGCAGGGCAGCGCGGAAAGCGGTAAGCAGCGGCTGCAGGTCGTCCTGATGCGATTGCACTTGTTCTCGCGCCAGTTCGCGCAGCTTCTGACGTCGTTCGAAGTGGAGTCCCTGCTGGGCTTTCGCACGGGCGGCGGTCTCCTCTGCGTCCGCCTTCTTCTCCTCCAGCGGTTGGGCGGGCGGCGGATCCTTGACGGCGGTCGGGACGTCGTGCATCTCCTTCAGTCGCTTCAGCCACTCGACCTGCTCCTTCTCCTGCTGATCGATGAACTTCTGTTGGTGGATCAACCGAAGGGCCATCTCATCCTTCATCGCTTTTCGCTCGTCCTTGTGGGCGGCCGGTTGGGCGGTCGGGGGTTTCGGTCCGTCGGCGAAAAAGTCCTCCTCATCTCCCGCTCGGTTCCTGTTCCGCTGCACCGGTCGGCTGAATTCGGGACGCGGGATCGGCCGGACGGGGTCCCACGAATGGCCGCTGACGTTCCAATGGTTCGCGTACAGGCCGCGTCCCTCGAAGCCGCCCGGACGGGAGGCAACCGGCGGCTGGACGGGTGGCGGCGGGCGGGGACGTCGCGGATCGAAGGCGCCGCCGTTGCAACACAGCGGCGACGGCTGCATGGCGGTTCCGACGAACGGGCACTGCTTGTTCTCCTCGAAGCCGGCCGCGCGGAGGAAGGCGGGCATCGGCGGCGGAGGCGGCGGCTTCGGCTCGTTGCGGTGGGGCGGGCGCGGCGCTCCGTCGAGGAAGTGGGCGTACGGCGAGCTCGCGACTCCACCGTCTCGCGGCTTCCGTCCGAACGGAGCGGTCGGCCGCTCCTCGTCGTCTTCCGAGAGCTGGAAGTCGCGGAAAAGGCGGTCGCGATTCTCCACGGCGTCCAGCAGCAGCTCCCGTTCGTAGTCCTTCATCTTGGGATGTTTCCACTGAAGCTCCACGCGCCGGGCATCGCGCTCCTTTCGCGCCGTCTCCGTTCGCTCCCACTCCATCCGCGAGGCCTCCGCCGGCTTCTTCGCATCGGCAGCGAGCTTCTTGAACGGCGGGACGCCGGGCGGCTGCTTCGGCTTCTCGCTTCCGTCCGCTCCGTCCGAGAGGTCGAGGCGGCGGCGTTTCTCCTCCGCCCGCTCCTCCGCTTTGATCTCCTCGAGCCGCAGGCGGGCGAGTAGTTTGAGTTCGCGCTGATGGCGTTCGTCCTCCTCCTCCGCTTTCTTCCGGGCGGCTTCCGAGCGCTTCGGGTCAACTGGGGACTTCGAGGGCGCCGGCAGGATGATCGGCTGCCTCTCGTACGAGTCCTTCTGCGGCTGGCGGGGCGCCCACACGTCCTCATCGGCTTTGTCGTCCGCCTAGCGGAGGAACCGGCGGCGATGTTCGCGCTCTTCGTCCACGAGCTGCCGCTTCGCCGCCCACATGGCGGCGTGTTCGCGGCGGGCGTCCCGCTGCTTCCGAGCGCCCGCCTTCAGCCGCTCCACCATCGCGGCGTCCCCGTCGGCTCGCTTCGGGCGGTCGGCGGGCGGTTGGCGGCGGTCGAGCTTCTCGTCGAATTTATTCGCGACTTTGAGGACCTTCCGGCGGAGTTTGCGCGCCAAGTCGGCCCGACCGGCCGCCTGCAGCTCGCGGAAGATCGCGTCCGCGTGCCGGGCGAACGGCGCGACTTCCGGCGGTGCGGGCGGCTCGTCGGCGGTCGATTCGGTCGTCGGGCTGACGGCTTCGGTCGGCTGAGCGGCGGGAGTTGGTGGCTCCTCGGCGATTGCTTCGGCCACGAGATTGGCGAACGAGGCGGTCGGCTCTTCGGCGGCTGCTTCGGTCGTCTGGGCGATTTCTTCGAGAGACGGGGCGCTCGTCTGTTTCGTGTTCCTCACGTGCAACTCGCGCGCTCTTTGCGCGAACACGTCGAGCGGCATGTCAAATGGCGGATCACTCGGAGGCGGCTGGACGGGCGGAGCGGAGGCGCGCGACGAGGTCGGCTGATCGGCCTCGAAGTTCCAATGGACCGTCTCCATCTGCTCCGCCGCATCGCAGATGGCAGCGGAAACGTAGGGCCACGGCTGGGCGATCAGCGAGCAGAACGGCGTGCTCATCCCCTCGCGGCTCAAGTCGAAGGTCGGCAGCATCAGTTCGGCCTTGAAGCGATTCTTTTGGTTTTCCATCGACCGCTCGTACACTCCTCTGCAACTCGCATCAATGCAACCGAAGAGTCGAAAGCGGAACTCACGAGTAATCGTTGTAGAAGTGGGCCGCCTGGTCGTTGAGGAGCGGCGAAGGCTGCGGGTTGGCGAACAGCTCGCGGATTTGCTCGAGAATCTCTTCGACGCTCGTCTCCGGTCGCCAGCCGTCGAGGAACGCGCGAACGCCGACGGCGCCCGTCTGCGGGTCGACGTTCGGGTGCCAAACGGGCGGCTCGAAGCGCACGTCCGGCGGCTCCTGCGGGAAGGCGGCCGAGAAGCGGAGCACCCCTGCAACAGGTTGGGTTGGAGTGGCGTGTTCGTGAATTTGCTCTCAATGTCCAGTGGCAAATGCACAGGACAACAGCGTAAATTCGTGCTCATTGCTACTGGACCATCGGGACGAGCGGGAGAAGCAAATACACACCACAACCAACTCGAAAAGGAGCTTACCGGGTACAAGAACTCCTCGCCGGGCACTCCGCTCTGCGGGATCGCGCAGCGCCACTCGCGGACGTTCGGCTGGCCGTCGGGCGCTCGCTGCAGCGTGGCGATGAGGCCGCTTGGGTGGACGAGGCAGCCGGCGGCGTCCTCGCGCAGCTTCGCCGTCCAGCCGCGCCATTCGTCCTGCAGGTGGCTTTTCCAATCCATACGGCTTGGATTCGGGTTGGATTTGGGGTCTGAAACGAGCGGAAATTAAGGCGATGAGATTCGAAGCAGAATCCACGAGAAATCCACGAATTTCGGCGATGAATCGATCGATTTCTCGCCGAAAACAAACGAAAAAGCGGGCGCGCCGCGGCGTGTCGAAATCGGCGGCGAGCGAGTGGAACGAACGAACCAAAAGGCCGAGCGGTCGCCGCGTTGCCCGCCTGCTCGCTCGCACACGGCTCTCCGGTCTTCCTGCCGCTCCCCTCTGCCCCGCTCTGCGTGCTCGCCCGCTCTGTTCGTCCGCCCCATTTGTGTGCTCGAGAACGACCGGGGGCGAGCGGCTTTGTGGATCACGACGCCCGTGTGGCTCATTTGAATTCGCACATTTCGCGACGGCGTTGATGAGACCAGGGGTTCGGAACGTGCGGCTAGCAGTCGTGCAGCTGTCGTCAAAAGACGATCCGATGCGACGGACGTCTGCTTTTGCCGTGCAATCTGCTCGAGCGGCTAGACTTTGAGTCGACTCGCCTGCCGTCTTCCGCCAAGTTCGAGGGTATTCCGAACGATTCCACTGCACGACTCGCCGTTGTCCAGAGCTCCCGAAACGAACTGCAACGAGCGCATTGATGCCATCCACCGAGATTCCAGTGGCCGCGATGAACGACGAGAAGAGCGTCGAGGAGGAGAAGCTTGTCTCTTTTCCGATGACCCCGCGGAACGCCGGCGTTTTGAGTGAGCTCCACTGCGAGCACGCCGCCCGCAAGCTGCGGTTCGTGGACGGCGACAAGTAGCTGGAGAGAAAATCTACTGTGAGAAGTCCGTTCTCTCATGCTTTCAATCAATTCATTCGTTTACATGTTCAGGGAGTTCACGTACAACTGCCCAACGAACCTCCTGACCGTCTCGATGGCCTGGAAAGTAGCCAACACACGATTATACCGGCCAACCGCCGTCTTTGCTGCCAGGTGTACACGAGTTGAGCGGCGTGCTGCGTCAAGGACTGAGCCTTCGGATTGATAAACCGGCGGTACATAAGACGAGTAGACAGTCGGCATGAGCTTCTATCGTTTACTCATTGAGGTCTATTGTTTCTTTACGGTGTACACAATAGGTTCTTTTGCTTTATTGTATTCCAAACAAAGAAATGCATTCGCTTTGAATCTCAAACGAAAACAAAAGACAATTCGAGACCGACGAGTCGCGTCGTCCAGACACTCGCGATTCGTTGATGACGCTGCTCGGTCGTGAACGCGAAGGTCCCTCGCTCGAAGAAGAATCGATTGGTCACCATCAAGGCGCGATCGTGGGCATCCTGCAAACAACAAAACGGTTCGAACAAACGCGCAGATCTTACCGGTTGCTTCACGGGATTCGGCATGCAAACATGCGTCCGAATATCCGCTTTCGAGAAGCCCGCCATCGTCAGGAAGTTGGCAACGCCAAACGATCGAAGGAGCAACGCCTGCAACCATGCAAAATCGCGCGTTTCCATCTAAACAGTCATGAATCAACATCAGTAAATATATTAGAAGGAGTAAACTCACGCCCGAATAACCGTTCTGACCAAGCGGCAGATGAATTTGCAGCGTGAACCGATTGTTCAGCGAGCGGAGATTCGCGAAAGCCGAGCGGAAAGCTTGCGCTCGGGTCCCGCTCCACGTGTCTCGGTTGCAGATGGACAGGTCGTGACAGTGAGCGCTTGGAGTTTCCGGGAATGAGAAGTCGAAAATCACTTTCTCTACGATTTCATTTCGGTCAACCCTAAACACACAATCGATTCCGCGCATCGCTTGTTTTGCTTACGGCCCATTTGCAGCGATGTCCGAAAGACGATCCATGATGCGAATGACGCGTGCACGAGCTTTGAAAAGCGGGGCGAGGTCTAAAAAACCCTTGAGCATCCAACCTAGAGGTGAACGCACATGCAGGATCGGTGGTCCATTTTTTGAAGTCCACTTCCTCAATCATCGATTGTGAGTTGTGAGCGAGCAGGAAAAAGTCGTAGCTGCAAATCGCATCAAAGTAGACAATCGGGCACGGGACGAAGTCGCGCAGCATGCCAACCAGCCACGGCGATTTGTACATTCGCAATATGACCACTTCGAGCGAGCCCAAATGGGGCAACTCTGAAACTTGTTAAAGATCGTCAAAGAACAGTAAAAAAACACTCGCCTTTCAACATCGATAAGGTTCCCGCCCAGTCTCGGAACAGCGCGAGGTTTGCGCGATCGGAGGGCCCCAACTCCAATCGCAGTCGTTGCACATGGTCACGCCCCAACAGCAACAAGCGATGCATGTTCCCGCGATTTGCCTGGACTTCTCCGACAAACAACTTTAAAGATCCGCTAGAGGCAGATTCCACAAAAATCGTGAAAGTTAAAAAAAGCACGGGATGTTGAGGCTGCTGCTTATCCAGCTTCTCGCTCGGCGTAAAGAAGACGGTAGGGAACGCACGGCAACAGAAGAACATCCGCAAAGTGCGGAGCCGAATAGCCGCACGAACTTGAAAGTTGTTGGTTGCGTTTGCGAGGTCGTTCTGCGGCAGATTTGTGCTCAAGGCGTGGACCATCAGCGCCCGCCGAACGTCCGCATCCATCTTCGGTTGGGGCTTCGGCGGCGACTCGTGGTTCGCCTTCGGAACTTTCGGATTCGCGCTCTCCTCGTCGGCAGCTCGTCGCTTCATTCCACGGAAAGCGGAAGCATCTGCAGCGTTCGAGGCCATGTTCCTGCAATATAAATTCTTATTAAAATCCACTACGAGAAAATGTAGCAAAAGACGAAAACAACGCGCCTTGGCGATTTCTCAACTGAAAACCCAAGCGTTGGTTGACCTCTCTCCCGCCCTCACAAACGGGTGGGGTCGTTGGGCAACGCAGAGCAATAGGTGAACGAAAGCCGCGTTGAGAGCAGCGCGTGTACGAATCGTGTGTCTGCGGGCGCAATCTAGAAACCTCGAGCATTCGTCCGATCTTCCGGAGCTCTGTGCAAGCAGTCAAGTGGACTTTGTTCCTTGCTCGCTTATTCCAGCTGCTATTGCAATTTCCTTACGTGCGTTGTACTCTTGCTCGTCATAAAACACAAACAAAAGCGTTTATTTGCTTCCACGCACAAACAAACGTTAACGAGAGCCTTGGGTGTGAAAAACAATTTGATGAACGAGCGGTTTCTTTCGTTGGGCAATCGAATCAATCGCTGGTTGATGGAGGGTTGCCGGCGATCGGGGGTTCTCTGGACGACAGAACGCGAAGAAACGAGTTTATTTCGACTACAGTTTCAAGAGAACAGAAATGAAACAAAAAATTGTTGCTAACTTGCGGGACAGAAAATAGCGAAACATTGGAAAGAGTAGACGGAACAAATGAATGACTGCCGCGATCTTGCGGTTTCACTCGACGCTTAGCCGCTCGAAATCCAGCTCCTCGAGGTCGGCGACCAAAACGTGCGAGACGATGACGTGGGCGTTCGATCTGACGGAGTGCGTGTCGTCGGCCCTCGGCTCGGAGGGGTTCGTGTACGCGGAGGTCCCGTCGTCCGCCGACTGCAAGTTCAGCTGCACCTTTCGCCTCGTCGTCGCTCTCCTTCTGCGGCTTCAACAGAAAGACGCCATAAAACGGAAGGATCCCCCGACGGACTGCAGTGATCGCTCGGGCCCACGTCTCGAGGTCGCGGCTGTCGGCGAAGAGGAGCGTGCCGTCGAGCGGCGCGCCGTTGTTCAGCTCGCGAGCGACGAACTCGGCGGCGAGCGGAACCTCGCAACGAGCAGTCCTCCCCGACGCGTTCGACGACGATCTCGCAGAAAAGGGCAACGAGCAGCTGGAATGAGGGGACCCGCCGTTTCAACGCGTTCTCGCCGCGCTTCGCGCCCATCCAAACGAGCGCCGGCTGCACGTCGACGGCCGACCGGAAGGCGGCGTGCGTCCGCTGGAACTCCGCATAGTGGCCGAGCGTCGCCAAGCTCGACTCCCACGCGGGTGTTCGACGAGGTGCCGCGCGAACGGGACGACCGCCTGTCCGCCCACCACTGCCGTAAAACTGGTCACTCCAAGAGCCAACGAATGACCAATAGAAAAAGGTCCGCTGGCTCAAATTGGGAAATGAATTCGATGGGCTGACGCCTGTGTTCGTCGCTGCCGCCCGCTTTCGCACGCCTTCTTCGGGCGAGAGTCCGCTTGCACTCCCGCCCGTGAGCAGTTTGGCGTGTTCCTTCAGTTAGATCTTTCGGTTGCGGCCACTGGAGTTCAGCGCGCGCGCAAAACGGAACGTCCCTCCACTTGCCCGTCCTCTCTCCTGCTGCCCGCATGCACCTCCCGCCCGTTTCTTTCGCCTGTGTGTCCGCCGGCCTGCCCACGTGTCGCCCATTCGACTCAACGGACGCGGCCGCGCGGGGTACGCCGCCGATTGCCGCCACGAAATTCGAACGGCGGCGAGCGGCCGCGTTCAGTTCGAGTCAAGCAGCCGGGTTGCGACTGCGTTTGGACGGGAGGATGGAGGCCGTAAGCGTTCTGTTGGCCAGTTCTCGACTTCTTTCGCTCTTTACCGACTGCTCGCACATCTGCTCGTTTGGAATCAACCTTCCTTGATGATCGGCGCTGCATGTGATGCCCAACGAGTCAAGTGCCCCCGCAGTTCTCCGATTGCCGCGTGCCGCTCGGCAGAAGGCGGCGGCGAGTTTCAATTGGCCGCTCGCCGATCTTCCAAGTGCGCGGCCCTTGACGGGCGGCTCACTTTTTTGTTTCGGGCAAGAGTTTGGCGGGCGAAGGCACGATCGCTTTTTCCCGTCTTATTTGCCGCTTCCGCCGACCTGCACGCCTTTGCGGCGCTGCCGTCTGTCGCCTCAAATTGAGGCGTCGGCCGGGGGACCGCACCGCTCAAGCAGTCCGTTTCGATCGAAGCCGAGGGAAGATGGGAGGCAGTTAATTTGAGACGAGACCGAGCGCTGTACACCTCATTTGATCGCTATTTCTTCGAGCCCTTCAAGCGTCCATCGAACAAGAGATCAGTTTGATTGGATGATTGGCTTTGTTTTCCGCGCGCCCAACGACGGGCGGCTCTCTGCTGACCTTGCGGTCATTCTCACGCAAGAGCGCCGCCCAGCAGAGCGGGCAGTCAGTCCACTCATCACTTGAGCGCGCGGCCAGCAATGAGCGGTTCGCTTCCTTTTGGGCAGAAGTTTGGCGAGCGGAGAGCGCGTTCCATTCGTTTGCCGCTCGATCGCCGCGATTCGTACAGTTGCTTGTTTTTCATCCGTTTCGTTACAGGGATGGACGGCCGAGTGTTCAACAAGCGCACACGCGCCCAGCAGCGGCAGTACGAGGAGGAACTGGAGAATTTCGACTACAAACCGATGCGGCCGCCGCCCGACAAGCGAGCTCGCACGGGGCCGCTGCCTGTTGTCACGATCGACGAGGACGGCGAGCGGGAGGCGCCACCCGTGCAGCAAGTTGCTCAACCGCCGCCCGTCGTCGCCGAGCCGCAGCCCGAGAACCCTGGACAGCCGCAGCAAGCACTCGCTCAAGTCAAGCAGGAGCCCGCCGACGACGCGCCGACCACCAAACGAAAGCGGAAGAAGCGGAAGAAACGAAAGAAGAAGCCAGTGGCCGCCGTCGACGAGCCCGTCCAGCAAGTCAAACAGGAGATCGAGTAAGCCAAGAGCAACAGGTTCGAGTCATGATTGCTTGTTTTCAGCGAGCCCGAACAAAGCAGTCAGCAACTCGAAGCGGCAAATGCGGTGCTGGAAGTCGGCGGACTGAACACTGGCGAAAGGCAGGCGGAACAGCCGATGGAATCTGAGCCAAATTATTTTCTCGACGCTTTGGACGAAGCGCTGTCGGGAACCGCGATTGAAACGGGGAGCTCGACAAGCGAAGCCGGTCGTGTAAGACTTACGGTTTTTTGTCTTTGATCATTGCATCTGTTTAGCTCACTTGTTCGACTTGCGGCTTTGTAGCCAACAGCACGCAATATCTTCGATGGCATTTGAACGGCCATGCAAGAACACACGGTTTTTGCTGTTCGCTTTGCGGTGTTTTCTTTGAAGAAAGTCGTCGGCGAAACATCCACAAGAAAAATACGCATGGATTTGAGCGACAAGCCGAAGACACAACGCACAACGGTGTTATCAGGATTCCGCCAGTTTGTCAACAACCGATGTTTCTTCATCACCAGGCACATTTCAGAGTGATCTGGAAAAGTACACACAAGTGGGGACGAACTTTGCTCATGTCCAGACGAAAGCGAAAGTCGCCGGTGGATCTGTTGCGAAACCACGGGTATGTTTGGACGTTCGTAAAAGACTGGTCTTTCGCTTTCGTTTGTGTGCGCAATCTGCGGTTATGTGGCGCCAAATGCAGCCACTTATCACCATCATTTAAACGTTCACACAAGAACTAATGGCTTCTGCTGCGCTTTGTGTGGTCTTCTCTTTGGCGATAGTACTCGTCGAAACGAACACGAACATGCGATACACGGGTTTGAGCGACAACAGGCCGACAGAGGATTCCGGGGTGCCATCCAGATTTCCAAGGTTCGGATGGCCCCGCTTGCATGCTCGCTAATGTTGTGCTATTTAGAGCGATCTGGAGAAGTACAAGCAAGTGGGCACGAACTTCTCCAAAATCCAAAGGGAAGCTAAGATCGCCGCACCCGAGTCCTCCGTCAAACCGTCGAAGTCGAAGCGAGCGAACGGCGTATGCTTTGACATTCTGCAATCTCTCTTATTTCAGTCGTTTAGAACTGCAACGACTGCGGAATTTCACTTGACCTGGTCGCTCATCAGCACGCCGCAGCACACGCCGACGCTCGCAAGGAGTACATCTGTTCGGTGTGCGGCACCGGAATGACGACACCTAGTAACCGACGAGTCCACGAGTACAAGATCCACAATTTCGTGCGCAACAGCTCCGACTTTCAAACAGCAGCAGCGAATAACATCCCAGTGGTTAGTCCCCTCTTTCCACACAACTCATCCCCTTACTGGTTGCAGGAGCAGTACGTTCAGCTGCGAAACCTGACGACGAACTTCGCCGCTGTTCAGTCGGGAGCCGTGCCGAGCGAGCGAATCGAAACGAGCAAACCGGCAAGTCAGTTGGGCGGTGAAGCGGACGGTCGCCAAGGGCCAACGGGACGGCGGACGAACGAAAAAACGAGCGCGGGTCGAGACGTACAAGAAGTCGGAGGACGGTGAGGATGAGGAAGACGAACTGGAAGCCGCTCTCCGTGTCTAGCTCATTGACGACTGCTGATTGTTTTTGTGTTTTGTTGAATAAACGTGCAGCAGACTCGGCAGCGGGCAGGCAATCAGTCGCTCCATCCACCCATGAGTGGGGCTGTGTGCGAAAGAGGATGCCGCAGAGAGAGGAGCCGACCGTCGCGACCGTTTTGGCAGTCGGCGGCCGTCTCCTTCGAGATCAATGAAAGGCAGGCGAGCAGATTGCCCAACAAGCAGCAAGTGGGGGCTAGCGGGTCGGAAGAACGAGCGAGTGAACGCGAAGCGGCCGGCGAGCGGCCGATCGGGTCGCAAGAGTGCAGCCGCCCGTTCCGCCTCGCAGAAGAAGCGGTCGAACACTCGCGGCCGAGAACTGCGTTCTTTTCTCGCCGGCAGTTCAATCGAGCGGCCGCCACAAATCGGCTGTCGACTCGGCGGGGAGCTCCAGCAACGACCTTAAGGAAGCCGGCAGGTTGGCGGCCGCTCCGTCCGCCGAGTCACGAGCAGCGAGGATGACGGGAAGGCGGCTTCCGCAACATCGAAGAAGCTGCGTGAACGAGACGGCGGGAGGGCGGCCGCCTTCGCGAAGCCCCGTCCGATCGTCGCCTCTCCCGGCCGCTCGTGTCGAAGAAGTGGAGCGGCCGCATCTCTGCGCACTCCGCTGGCCACTCGGCAGTCGGCCCGCCGTCCAACAAACGAGCGGCTCGGTCGGCGGAGAAAGCGGTAGAGGGGTGAGCGGGAGGACGACGACGACGGCAGGATCCCGCCGCTCTGGGGGGACGAAGAGAACTCCCGGAAGCTCGCTGCACCTCTCAACAACGAAGAAGAACTAAAGGAAGGGCAAGAGGTCGACGGAAATACCCACTCGCCCGCTTCTTCCCGCCGCTTCGAATCGAGAGAGCAGTCGGCGAGTCGAGGCGGGGGTTGAGCGAACGAGCCGCCCGCCGTCTCTTCTCTTCGGCGCACGTGAAGCGGCCGGCTGGAATCGACAGGATCGAAGTCGCCTTCCAACGGCGGCCACTCGCCTCGACCAACCCCACCGAACGAGCAGAAACGAGTGGACCTCTGCGGAATTGCGCACTGGACTCGCCGCTCGCCGACTTGTGGGCAGTCGGGGGTTGAAGCCCAATGCACCGCAGTCATCCGAGCGACCATCTCCGTGCTGGAGTGTTCATGAAAGACGCGACAACCGCCGCCCACTCACTATTTGCGGCGTCGATGAGCCCGCTCGTCGAGTGGAGCGAACGGTCCACAAGAGCGGGAGATCGCAGACACGCCTCAAAAAGGTCGGACAGCCTGCCGAAAGCTCGAGCGGGCGGTGGGCAGTGCAACAGCCGCTTTCACTTGGCTGCTGGTGTTCGGCAGCAGCAGCAAACAGACCTCATTTCGCATGCGATCTGGCTGTCGTTTCCATTCTGTTCAAGCGGACAACGGCACAAAGCGACTGGGCGACCGAATCGGAAGCACGTTCGAACGGACATCAAGGAGGAGTGCCATTCGATTGATTTCAAACGGACCAAGAGGAGAGCGGCAACCGGTGAGAGGCGGCCCGAGCACTCGCTTCTCATTTGTTGCACGAAATGGCGGTGAAAGCGGTCGTCTTTTTGCTCCTCCTCCTGCTCTTGCTGGTGGGCGACTCGCGAGCGACCTGGAAGACGAGCGGAGAGATCGCGCGGGATGATCGTGAGTCCTCCGCTTCCCGCCGCTCACTCCTCGCGGTTGCAGACGGCGGTTGGTGGGCGGTGGGCGGCCTGACGCTCGGCTTTCTGCTCGCGACGACGGCGGCCGCCTTCGTTTTTGTGTGGTTCGTGGTGGAGCGGGGCGGCGGCTTCGCGGAGGTGCAGCTGGCCGAGGAGAAGTACGCCCGCATGCAGGAGGCGCTCGTCCAGCTGCAGGCCGCCGGCCAGGAGGTCGAGGCGGAGATCGAGCGCGAGAAGCGGCGGCTGCAGGCGAACGTCGTGAGCATCTTAAAATTAGCTTCTTCTCATTCGCGCCCACCTTGCAGGAGGAACTCCGCTCCGCCAGCTCCGAGGAGGAACGCGCGCTGGAGACGGCCGTCGAGCGGCTGCGCGCCGAACGCCGCTCGCTCGCCGCCCACGAGGCCGCGCGCCTCGCCGTCCGCAAGCGCGGGATCGCCGACATCGTCAAGCCCCGTCGCCTTCCCTCCGTTTAACGAGCTTCTTGGGGAGAATAAACTCGAGTGTTGTTGCTCGGCGTCCTTCTGCCGACTGTCCCTTGCGGAGCGGGTGTGTTTGGCGTTCGTTCATGCCCGCGTTCCAAGAAGACGAGCACCGAGCGCCCGTCGAGCTGGGCGACACGGACGAGGAGCTTCGCGGCCGGCGCGTTCAGTCGGCGGACCGCCCTCCTGCTCGTTCCGAACAGGCGAGAGCCGCCAGACGTCGTGGAGCAGAAAGAAAGCGAGCAATCGACGAGCTGCTCGTCGAATGTTTCGAACAACCGGCCGAAGAACGTCGAGGTCGTGCGCAACAACTGCTCCAACTTTCGACAACCCGCAGCGTCTTCGGTGAGTCCGCTCGTCGATGGAGCGGCCGGTCCAAAATTCTACGTTCAACATTCCGGAGAGGTCGAATAGAGTACACACCTCAAAAAGGTTGGATATACCTGACGAGAGTTTGGGCGAGCGGGCGGTTGAGCCGCCCGGACGAGCGGCCGAGCGGATGGGAAGACTGCCTTCTGTTGGCCGGGCGCTCTCCGCTCACCACTCGCACTCTCCGCGCGCGTCTTCTTCGTTGTGGCGTCCCGCTCCGCTCGGCGTCCGCTGTTTGCGCTTGAGTCGGTCGATTTCGGCGTCGTTTGCTTGTACTTTCGTTTAAACGAACCTCCAGCTCACTCGAATCAAGCACACGTTTATTCACACGCAGGAGCAATGAAAGAAGAGAATTCACTGGACGGATCCCTTGTTAGTTTTGGAACCGAAAGTATCCGCTGTTCCGTTGGACGCGTCCCGCGCGGTCTCTACCACCGGCTGATCCACCGGCTGCTGGGCGGCGAGCAACTCGTCCGGCGGCCAACTTGGCGCGGCTCAGATTTGCGTTCGACGAGGGCCGCTTCATCTCCGGCGGGAGCGTCTCGTGCAGGCCGTGGTTGAGGACGTCGACGAAGGCGCGGCAATGCTCGCGGCCAGGAGGAACGTGTGCCGTCGCCGCAGTCGGGGGAAGCGGCGGAGCAGAGAGCGCGGGAGGCTCTTCGCGCACCACGATCGCCGTCCCGCACACGCTCTCGGCGGCCACCACGGCGCACATCGCAGCGAGCAGCGAAGAGCGACCATCGGGCGCGCCGGTCGACCGCTGCAACGAGCGCATGAGCTGCAAGAAGGAAAAGACGCGCCTTCGTCGCAGTCCCGCCTGAAGAAGCCCCGCGCGCAGACGCACTGGAAGCGGCCGATCGTCGGGTCCCCTTCGGCGTTTCGATCTCCGCAGCGGCCGCCGTTCGCGCACGTATTGCGCTGGGCGCACAAGGGTGGGCGGCTGCAACGAAAAGGAGTGAGAAGAAAGAAGGCGTGGACGCTGGTTCGAAACTCCTGCGGGCAGGCCGAAGTGTTGGAGAAGCAGGCGACGCGCAGCTCGGCGGCCACCGAAAAGACGACGATCTCCCGCGCCGAGCAGCAGCGAGAAGTCGGCGGGCAGTCGCAGTCGGTGGACGCCGTTGAGAGAGCCATGAAGACAAGCGATTGCTTCTTCCGATCGTTGAACTCGAAGTAAAGCTCCCGTGAACTCGTTGCAGCCCAAAATCCCGTCCGTTTCGCTCCACGCGATTCACCGGCCATCCGCTTCGGCGCAGTCCAGCGCGACCGATTCGCCCAGTTGATCGCCGTCTGGTTGGCCCGCGGGCACGGGGCAGAAGCAAGAGAAGCAAACGTGACGTGCAGGACATGCGAGATCGCAAGGAGAAAGCGAGGCACAATCATTTTGGAGAAAAAAAACGAATGAGCAGATGAATGTGTAAAAGCGAGCCGTAGGCTCTCAAACCCCCAAACTTCCCCTCCTTCCTGTCCGTCGTCTCAACAAACGGTAACTGCAGTTGCAGTAAAATCTATGGATCATTTTTGATCACTCCACAAATCGCACTTCTGTTTACGACCGGTTTCAACCGTTGGTTGGGTTTGTTCTCGTTAGGTCTTGTGACTTTCGGGTGGGAAACGCTATTTCGTTGCAACACTTTTATTCAAAGACAACAAAAGATCAACAATTGCTTCAATCGCGAAGCAGGCGTGCGAACAGAGGAGAGCAGCCGGCGGGTCGGGCGAAGAAGGCCAAGTGGACGAGTTTCTCCGGCTTGCTGCAAGAAAGCGGTCAATCTATTGGATAAAAAGTTATGACGGACCTCAGCGCATAGCGACGGGAACGCAACCCATCCGATACGGAGGGTTCGCCACGGAAAGCTGACGAATGAACCGTGAGGATCCCATTCCAAACGGCAATCGACTCCAATATATCTGACACCCCTTTCTTCAAGCAGCACCCGTCATAGCTGTTGGCTAGGAGGTCGTAAACGAAGACCATTTGGGCCTCGGTTCGGTAGTCCATCCAGACGACGAACAGACGATCGTTGTGAGCGGTCATTGCGTGGGTTCCCCAGTCATTGCCGATGTAAACGCTGCGTTCACTCCATCAAGAACATTCTTCTCACTTGTTCGGTCTCCATTTTGACGATCGGAAGCTCAAAAGGACGACCTCCATCGACGAACGTTTTCCCGTTGAGGTTAACCGCCATGAGTTCCTCGATGAGAGCACCGGTGTCGTGAGGCAAAGGCAAAGCGACGAAATAGAGAACATTCTTGTGCACACAAATGAGACGTTGCATAATCCTAGCCGACCGTAGATGAACCTGGCCGATCGCTTCCACCTCGTTCGTTCGGGCGTTGAATTTGTGAAGCTGCACGGAGTAGACGATCTCTTCGCCATCCGAAACCAAGACAAAGACGTCCGGGTCGTCAGTGGCGACCACAAAGGCGCGCGAAAGGCCGCCCATCTTCTCGATTTGCTCGGCGACTCCTCGACCATCTTCCAAGTCGATCTTCATCCAACTTCTCGTCCGTGGTTCGCCCATAGTGTACTTTTTGGATCCAAAAAGCCACTTGCCACCGAAAGGTCCGCTTTGCTCCACGAGACTGTCGAGCTCCTTAATCTGCCATTGTCTGTAAACAAAATGGTCGGTGGTTGTTCATATGAAATGCTCACTTTCTCACGTCTCCAGTGAACGTGTCCACCGACAAAACGATCCAATGCTTCGTTTCAAAATCCACCGAGTTGACAAAGCGGCCGTCCGAAGAGCACAACCACGAATCGCCGAGCGGGTCTGGAGCGAAGCTCGATAGGCAGATGCCGTTCGGAATGAGCAGAGGGCAATCGTCTTCGGTATCGTATTCGAAAACACTTTCGTTGGACATGTCCACTGGCTAAAACGAACAAAAAGGATGGTTCGGAACGAAGGAACCCGAAGAGAATTCAAGCAAATCCCGTTAGCCGCGTTTTCTGCTCACAACAACGCCCGCCCGCACAAGCGCGCGAGTACTTCGACCCCCGCCTTGTTCGCTAACCCCCACCCTCACACCCCTCCCGCAACGAAAGAGAGTGCCCTCATTGCAGCCGACCGGTGCAGAACGCAAGAGAGCGACTGAGCGAGGGCGAGAAAAACGATTGCGTTTCTTCGCCACTTCGGCGCCTACAAAAACACCGCGGCATTCGGTTTATTTGCGGTCGTTTAAGACGCATGAATTCCAGCAGCTTTTTCGACGAACCGCTTGCGTGGTGCTTCTTCTTCGTTTGTCTACGCCAGCTGCTTCGTTCTTCTTCCGATCTTCAGCAATTTGCAGCAATGTTCGCAAGTCCAAACAGTCGCCGATCAAATGCATGTGATCAAAGCTTCGATTCCAAAAGCGCTTCGGGTGTGGCAGCTCTTTGTGGAAAGAACGACGATTTCTGACCAGAACGACAGTGCATTAATGGGTTTGAGGAATCTTGCGCAAAGCCCGCCCTTCTCTGAAGCACCTCCATCGATCGATTAGAGGTTTCTCATGTTGCGCACCACCGACTACTCGGCTCGAAGCCGCTTGGGATGCGCGTTCCCACCCCGGGGGTCAGCGATTGCATCACGAGAAAACTCGCCTTTCCCCAACGCGCATTGACTTCGTCGTTCACACGCCGCCCACTCACTCCTGATCTGCCGTATAAAAGCGGGCAAATGATCCCAGAGCGATCAAAAGCTCCTTTCCGCAAGAGGCCTCCCCTCGCTCCTATCTCGTAAGTTCCTCCCCTCTCTCCTTCCTTTCGAATCCCTCTTTTTATTGCAGAATCATGGCGGTCAATTGCACAAAACGCCTCTCCGTGCGGAAGACCATGCTGCCACGTGTGAAGGTCGGAGTTGCACGACGGAAGGTCGGCTTCCAGCGGTTGGAGCGGTCCGCTGCCACAAGGAAGCTTCGATTGCGACGTCAATGCACCACGCTCCGAACTCTCATGACTTTCGAGGAACAGCGCGAATTCCAGCGGCGGCTGGAAGAGGCCGGGCCCAAAGGAATGTTGGTGAACTTCTGCTGCGGCTCGGAGAAGTTCCTTTTTCGTGTGCGCCTCGCTTAGCCGTCTTTCTGTTTCGATTGCTGTTCGTTGTTGTACCAAATAAACTGCAAGCAGTCGCCACTGGACGCCATGCGCTAGTGATGCATGGGGGGTTAAAAGAAGAAACTGCTGGCGAGAGAAGTTCTAAGCCAAGTCGACTTCTCTCGCATTGCACCGCCCTGATCAATCGTGTCAATCCCGCCTTTGTCCCCTCTTCCAACGATTGTGCACAAACAAACAAAAGTGTTTATTACTCGTAAAAGAACTCAAACGTCCGCTTTCTTTCAGCAACGACCTGGATCAAAGGAAACCAGTAGAGAGCAGAATGGACCATGCGAAGGAAGGAGGAAGGGACCGGAGAATCAGGAGCACAGTCGCTTGCGCAGCGAGAGGACCGTCTTGGCCGTGTGCTGGAGATTTTTGCGCTCGAGGACGTCCGTCGGGTGGCAGAGGGCCGCTTCGGGGACGCCGATCTCGCGGCAGGCGCCCACGAAACTCTCGACGTTGCGGCGGGCGCGCGTGATCGAGAGGGCCTGAAAGAAGCGACTGGTGAGCGGAAAGACGAGAAAGAAGGCACTCACACTCGCGGTCGCCGGCCGAATGACCGTGGGGACGGCGTTCGGTCGGATGGCGTTCAGAAAGGCGCACAGGAGGACGCCGTCCGCCAACTGGGCCGCGAGCAGCTCGCCGCCCGCCGGCAGCTTCGCGTCGCCCAGCACCGTCGACAAGCAGGCGCGCATTTCGGCGATCAGAGCGGCGGCGGTTGTCGGCGGCTTCGCGGCTTCCTTCGGCGGCCCGGGAGCCGCGGCCTCGACGCTCGCCGCCTTCTTCGTTGCGGCGAGCGGCGGCGCGCGGGCGACCGTCGAGCGGGACATCGCGGCCGGCGGCTTCCGCTCGGTGACGCCCGCCGGCTGCCCGTTTTGCGTCCGCAGCGGCTCTTTCCCGGCGACCGGCTGCACGCGTGCGGAGAGCAGCGATTTGGCCATCAGGCCGCCAGCAGGGCGGCTGCTCGTCGTCGTCGCCTTCGGTCCACTCGCCTCCGCCTTCTTCCCAACAGAAGCGAGCGACAACGTCGAGCCGTTGCGCTTCGGGTCGGCCGCCTTCTTTGCCGCCGGTCGCTGCAGAGTCGCCGACTTCACGGCCGTCGAGGTCGCCGCTGGAGCAGCTGGAGCAGCAGCCGGTCGAGTCCTCGGTGCAGCGAGGCGGCTCGTCGAGCGCGCGACTTCAGCACCGCTCCGAGCGGCCGGCCGCGACTTTTCGTCCGCCTTTGCCCGCGGATTTGCAGGCGGCGGCGTGCGGGCGGGCGGCCGTTTGGTCGTCGAAGCGGACGACTCGCCGGAGGCGGCCGTCGAGGGGCGCGAGTGGGCGGGCGACTTCGGCCGCTTGGGCGCCGCCGCTGTGGAGGTCCCGTTGCGAAGCGGCGATTTGCGGACGCCGTTCGTCGCGGCGGAGGCTTTCGGTTGGCCGTTCGCCGTGATCGTCGTCGAGGCGGAGGCGGTCGAGGTGTTGGAGACTGAAAGCAGCAGAAGTGAGTGGATCGAATCGATAAAAGAGGAGCTGTGCGAGAATTCAAGTGATGAACGTGCTTGTGGATGAATAAACAAGAGAAGTGCGCATTTCAAGGAGTACTCGTGCGAAATTACGTGTGTTCAAAGTGAGAAGCACTCATTTCGAACCAAGAAAAACTCAAAGAAGGAGGATCACAAGCGTGTGTGTTAATCAAACTCATTGGCAGCCGGTGAGTGAGAAGAAAGCAGGAAGAACTCACTTCGCCGATCGCTCGTCAGCTTCACCTCGACAGACGTCGCGGAGAGCCGCACCGAACTCATGCTCTCGCTGCGCATTTCGACGAGCGGCGAGAGGGCGACGGCGGTGAGCGCGTGGCCTTGCGGCTTCTTCGGCGTCTCTCCGTTCGTCGCGATTCCGTTCGGTCGTTTCGTTTGCTGCGGGACGTTGTTGTTGCTGAGGTCCATCAGGCGATTCGCGTCGACGGCCATCGAATTTCCGTTCGCGTGGGCGGCGGCGCGCGTCTCCTCGAAGGTGCGCAGAATTTCTTCGGCCAGCGCGCCGATTCGCGCCTGACCGTCGGCGGTCGTCGTCGGGAAGTCGGGCGAATTTCCGTTGATTTGGAGCGACTGCAAGAAGCGTTCATTTGCTTTCATTCGATGGCGGCCACTCACCTCGAACTGCTGCACGTGATCGTCGCCCGTCAGGTAGCCCGAATCGGTGCAGCGCGCCCCACTCGAGCGGATCGACCGCGAGCGTCGCTCGGCGCGTCGCACGTCCGGAGCGCAGCGTTGTTGGCTGAAAGAAACGAACCGAAGATTAAACTCAACCGGAAGCACGATCACACACAAGCAACGAAGGCAGCAGGAGGGAGAGGGGAAGTGAAAGCGGAAAGCAGAGGGAAATGAAGAGAACTGATTGGAAGCGAGCACAACGGAATACAGACAAACACAACGAACAACAACAAAGAGTGAGCGGCAATGGTTGGAAAGATTTTGTGCAAAAATAACTGCTTTCCGTTCGAAAGCCGATCATTCTCTCTCTCCATCTCACTCTTGTCCGTATCTCACCTCTCTGTTCTTCCATTCAGCTTTTATTCATTCCAGCATTCCAAACGGAGAGAACAAATCCAATTCGAGGGATGTAAGCAGTGGGTGGAAGAGTTAACCGAGTTGTTAGACCGAAGGGAAGGAAGCGGAGAGTCCACGTGAATTCCGAAGGCAAGACCGAAAGCAGCAAACAAAAGTAAGCAAACAACGAAGAAGCGGAGAGTTCAAACGACCCAATCCAAGAAAGCGAACCCGCAATCGAGCAGAAAGCCCGCAAATTGCCAAAAGGCGAGCGGAATCGAGAGCAGAAGACCGAACAGACGACCCGTGCGGGCGCAATCGACGAAGCCGACCGGCAGAGCGACGAGCACGACGGCGAGCGCTGCGGCCGCCGGCCACTCGAACTCCCGCACGCCTCCGGCCGTCCCGACGGCCACTCCCCGTCCGCCAACGAGCAGCCGAAAGCCGGCGGCATCGAAACGCAGGCCGTTCGGCGGGCAGAGCGCGCAAGAACGCGCTGGAGCGGAAGCCGAAACAATCGCGCGATGCAAAGCGGAGGCGTCGGCCAACAGAGCGGGCGGGAGCTCGTCGACGCGCGGCCGAGCGATCGGATCGGCGGGCGGCGCCAACGAGCCGGACGATTGGGATTCGCGGTCGGCCTCGCGCTCGTCCGTCCGCTCCGCCCCGCCGACCGCCGCCGCCGACGACGAGGAGCACGAGGACGAGGAAGCCAGAGAGTGCCGATCGGCCACGACGAGTAGAGCGCCGGAGGAGTGGGAGAAATCAGCGAATTCGCACCTTCGTTCCGTTCGTCGCATCGTCGCGTTCAGCGTCGTCGAGCGCGCGAAATCCGAAAGTCCCAACGCATTTGCTGTGTAGAGGACGTTCGACGGGAGGGCGCCGTTCGACAACGCGGCCGGTTCGACGCTGCTGAGCTTCAGTTCGGCCACCGACGAGCCCATCGATTCGTTTAGTGGGCGGGTGCGAGACGAACGTGAAAGGAGCCACTTGAAGACGTGAGCGCGGCCCTGCAAACAGGCGATCAAACGACCCAGTGGTTCGCCGCTTACTCGCTGGGCGACGGAAGTCGGCGGTTCGAGCAGCGGATTGCCGTCGGTGCGGAAGTCGACGCACGAGTCGGCCAGTCGATGGAATTCCGTGGGCAAACGAATTATGAGGTTGGCCGACAGGTCGAGGATTCGCAGCTGCATCGTCCCGATCTCTGAACAAACGGACGGAGTTAGGGGAAAAGTGTACGGCCGCCTACCTGCGGGAATCGAAGTCAACTGATTGGCGCGCAGATTCAACACTCGCAGCTGCGTGAGCACCGAGACGACCGGCGGGATTTGTCGCAGTCGATTGGCCGCGAGGTCCAACTGCAACCAAATGAGATGAGAGCGAACGCAATGGACGATCGCTTGCCTCCTCCAAGCTGTCGGCCAAGTGCCGCACATCGGTCGGCAACTGCTCCAGTCGGTTGTTGTTCAGCAGGAGGACCTTCAGGCGCGGGAGATTGCAGAGAGCGGCCGGCAGTTCGTTCAGCTGGTTGTTCGCTAAATCGAGGAACGTGAGCGAGTGGAGCGGCAGCAGGGTGGCCGCCGGCAGCGCACGAAGGGCGTTCGAGCGCAACTCCAACCGCTCCAGCGAGTGGCACTCGTCCAGCGGCGGCAGCGTCGTGAAGCGGTTGAGGCTCAGATCTGAACGGACTGAAGCTAAAGAAGAGGAGGGAAGTCGACGAACCGGCGGCGATCAGATCGCGAATGTCGAACGATTGGGCAAAGTGGAGCGGGAATTCCTTCAGCTGCCGCCCGCGCAGGTCGAGCTCTCCCGTGAGGAAGGCGTCCGCGAACATCTTGTCGCATGGAAGGTTCAGCATCTGCAACGACGAGATGAGCGGAAGGATCAGTCGTTAAAGGCTAGAAATTGAGGAACAAAGGAATAAGTGGTGAACGAAGTTGTATGGGGCGAGTGGAAGAGGCAATCATTCCGGCCACAAACGACCCACACGCTTGCTTCTTCCCCCGCTCTCCCCTCGGCTCCCCCGCTTCCTCGTTTCATAATCCCGCCGCCGCCGCCCTCGCTTCGAATGGAAAAGCGGCAATAAATCGGGCTCATGATGTTCGAGCGGCGGCCGATTGGGTTTTCGGGCGATCGGCTCGTCCATCACGCCACCCGCCGCACCGCTGCCACCCTCCGCTCGCCGCCTTGCCGCTGGTTTGGCCGAGCCAGCAGTTCGCAGAGTTCCGAACGAAACAAAAAATTGGAGGAAGGAACGGCAAAACGACGAAAATTCGCGGATTTCGAGCTCGATCGCGATCGCCCGTCCCCTCCAAGCGACGCGGGAATCGAATTTCACGCACCCCATGCTTTATGCTGCGGCTCGCTTTCGCGATCAACAAACGGAACGCATTTTTGTTTATGCGGCGTTTTGCCCACGCGCGGACGAACAGCAAACGAATTTTCGAAGAAAGGCAACTGCCGCATTGCCCCGCCAAAATCCCGTCGCCTCCGCTCAAAAATCGAACTCCTTTGCGCGCTCCCATTTACGCGCCCAACTTCGCCGTTCGCTTCTTTGCGCGCAAAGAGCGGGGGACGCGCGAAACGGACAAAAATGGACGAAAGAGCAATCGCGGGGGCAACGCGGGGACGAACGCGGCGAGTCGTTCGCGCGACCATCTGCCCCGCTCGCCTTTTTGCCCCGTTCTTTTTGTTCGGGGCAAGCGGCGCGTTCAAGCGAACCGCTCGCCCGCGCGGCTCGGAAGCGCGGCCGGAGATTGTAAACGAAATTCGGGCTCGTCTAATCGACTCGTTTGGCCCGCTCGGCGCCCATTTTTCTTCGTGCGGCTTCCGTCCGCGATTGCTGATCGCAATCTTCTGCTTTCCGGCCCCCGTCGACGTCCAACAGAACGGGCGGCTTGCAGCGGGCATCAAAACGCCGAGCAAAAAACTCCTCTCGCAAAACCAAAAGCGCCGAAATTAGTCGCCGCTTCGTTCTTTGCGGGCTCATCCCGCTCTTTCGGCGGCGAGGGCGAGCGGGCGGAAGACCGAAAGCCGCAATTACGTTAATCTCGCGCCGGCAGAAGCCCTCGAAGCAAAAAACTCACGGCGAGTTGGTTCGTCGAGGACGAGCAACCCGGCAACGATGCGAGGAGATCGTGGGACGTGGACGGCGGCGTCGACTTCTTCGCGCGCTTCGATGCCGCACGCGTTCGATTCGAATTGGTGAACTGCAAAACGCGTGGATGAACGAAGAAGCCAATCCGCGTGGGGCGCTCACGTTGAAGTTGAAGTCGGCGACGTGTGGCGTGGGCGGCGGCAGCTCGTCGGTGGCGTCCTGCGATTCGCTCCGTTTCGCCGTCGGGAAGCCGCGCCGCGACTGCAGCCACGAGGCGGCGGTGCGCGAGGAGGACGCCAGAATGTCCATTTCTCTTTGATGCTTGCAGCGGTTCACATCGATTGGGGATCTGCAAGCGAAGGGGATGAATAGCGGAAGAGTGTAAAAGAAGACACACGACGGAGTGTGTTGGAGGCGCGAATTCGAAGCAGCTTTGGCGGTCAACTGATAACAAACACGAGTAGAAGAACACGAGCGGATCAAGGTGGAGCGTGTGAAGAAACGTCTGCCAAGTGATCAACCCCACGGCAAAAACGCTCGTTTGTTTCCAGCCAGAGGTCGACCGTAAAGTTCGAAACAAAAACGAATTGTTTTCAAACTCTGCCCGCCGCCAAACGGAAAGGATTAGCGGGAAGCAGTCGGAAGGTCGACGAAAATGAATCGACTCTTCTAACAGAAGGCGAACGGAAGAGAGCGTTCCGTTGCAAGACCAACATGCAGTAGATTCCAAACATGAGGTCCACAAGTCGACTCGAATTCAAATGAGCGCGACCCAACACGTGTAACAGAGGACGGAATGGAGGCCATTCGGCGGCAGCATGAGGCACAGCGGCCATGATTTCGGCCCGCACACTCGACTCCACTTTTTGTTCAAAGTCCAAAGTTTTACGACGGGCGGTGGCGATCTTAACGAGCCGCCGGGGCGCGCGCAAACGACCACGCCGGCCGGCCGCCCGCTTGTGTGGACGTGGGGCGGCGGTCGAGCGGACGCGATTTTAATCGTCGAAATGCGTGCAGCGTGTGCATCATGAGATGAACGACACCTGCCGGCATTCGTTCGAACAAGCGATCGTTGTAACGATCCTCGCCTATTCAAGCATTCGAAGCAAAAGGAAGCATTCAAGCCGAGAGCAAACAACTGAATGCCCAATCCAATCCCAGCCGGAAGTGGGCGCATTACGCGAATGAGCGCCCGGAATGTTCGCAATTAGACGGCGGCGGCGGCGGGCCGATTGAATGGACGAGCGGCGGGAAGGGAGGGGCGGGAATCTTGACGCCTTTCGCCGACGGAAATCGGAAGCCGGCCGACGAGCGGGCGAGCGGGCGAGCGGAGCGGAGCGGTCGGGAGTGGACGGCCCGAAAGAAGGCGGAATGATTAGAAAACGGCGGGAACTCCCGCCCAAGCAGTCGGCGAGCAGCAGGCAGGCGGCCGGCCGAGCGGTCAGTTTCGGGAGGGCGGCGTGTTGAACGACCCGCCGGCCACACGAAAAGCCGTTGGGGTGCGGAGAAATGATTCATTGCCGCTCATAAGGCGGCTGCAAGACGCTGCAAACGACGCCCGAGCGGCAGCCGGACGCGTGCCTTCGGCCCGGCCCACCCGAGTGGCCTGCAAATGACGAGGCGAGGCGAGGCGATTTGTGGAGCAAAGCCGACGAATTGGCGATCATTTCGACCTTCCCGCCGATGAGCGCAAATGAATCTTGTGCTCCAGCTCGCCGCGTAAGACGACAGAACGCCCGCATTCGAACAGAACTTGTTGCTCGACGAGTAATTTCCGCTCCGCAAACGAACGAAGGCCGTTCGCTCGTGTGGCGTGCGAGCGGCGGCAAAAAACGGCTGCGGAAAGCCGCCGACGAGCCGAACAAACCGGAAATCCGCTCGATCGAAAGCGAATGGACGAAATCGAGCACACGAACACAAGAACCAGTGAAAACACGCGGAAGAGGGGAGAACGCCGCAGAATGATTGAAACGAGATGAAATTCGAGCAGCTCAATCAAAGTCGTCGGATCCAACGATCGGATCGGTCGATTGGAACGCGGAGCGGGCAATAAACCCGCTGGATCGGCGCTGGATTGCCGCTCGGCTCATTTCGTCGACTCGTGAGAAACAAAGTGGATAGCAGGAGAGAAACCAGAGCACTGAATGAATGCGCTGGCTACCAGCAGATGAACGGCGGCATGTTCCCGCTGGTAAGTTGATTAATTTCGTACTCATTTTTGGACGGAAAAAACCACTGACCGCCGTCTTCCACCAACCGGCCGCCCGCCGCCGCCAGTCGGCCGCCACTTCGGCGGAATTAAAGCGGACGGGCGGGCGGCGGCCAAAAGCGGCCGGCGAACGGCGAAGACTGCCGGCCATTCCGCCGACGAGCGGCCGCGAGAACGGGTGGAGATGTTCGTTGTAATTAGGACGAAGGAGATGTCAGGCGGAGGAATCAGTCGAACGGGACATCGGAAGTCGTTTGATTGCAATTATAAACGGTTGGTGCAATAGGCAGAAAAGAGAAACAGAGAACACCGGACAGCTCTCGACTGCTGCAACCCCGCTCGATTTCCGCCGTTCGACTCGCTTTCCGGCGGATCGCGTGCAGCAGCCCGTCAGGGGGAGCTTGCGGTCGTTTGGAATCGAAGCGGCGAGCGGAACATCTGTATTCGATTAAAGATTGACGATGAGGTCGAATGGGCGGAATAGAAGGGAGATTGTGGAAAGGGGAGGGCAGAGGTCAACAACTCTTGTCTATTAGAATCGTCGACGATCGATCATAGGAGACACGCAAAGCGTTCCATCTTCTGCCGTTCACTTGTTTCCCACGAGAAATCTTGACAGAACTTCTTCACGCGGCGTCTTCTGCAGCGTCCATTTCCGTTTCGCCCGTCCGTCCGTTCGGAGCGTTCGCTTCCGCCGTCGCCCAAATGTTTCCGTTTCGCTCGGTGGGCCGCAAGCTCGACGAAATGAAGTGGGCGACGCGAAAGTGAATTTTCGTCCGCCGAGGCGTCCGGCCGGCCAAGCAGCCATTTTTTCCTTCCAGTTTGGACGCCGAGGGAATTCGCTGCGCATTCGCGGGGACCAACGCCAGGCGATTCGAAAAGCGCGGCCAAAACTTTGCGGCTTCTCGTCAAAAGTCCCCGACGGAACGAACGAACGAAATGAATGGGTGAAAGCGAGGCCAAAAACGGAGCGTTACGAAAAGAACGGGGGCGTGAGAACTTTACGAACTATTACGAAGGAAATTGAGTGATCAGCGAGCGAGCATAAAAGTAACTTTACGCAAAGCTCTACAAGAGCGAGAATCGCCGCGATCAATGCTCGAAACGCAACGCCGAAGCAACTTCGAATGACGCGCCGCCCCTTGCCGCTCGTTTACGACGTCCACTATGCAAATTCGAGTTGCTTTTACGAGTTTCTTCGACCTTTTCGGCAGAGCAACGCGCGCCAAAACTCGACGCCCAAGAAAGGCGGACCGTAAAATCGGCGCGCAAACTCGACAGGCGCGATCTCGTCGGATGTTTGCGCGCCGAGGAAACGCGCGCGACTTGTGTCGCGGAATGCGCGGCCAAAATCAATACAACGAAACGTAAACGGGCGGCGCCTTCTGCACAAACGAATGCGCGCCGCCTGTTTGCCCACCAGGCCGGCAAATGGACACACAGAACGAGCGAGCGAGCGGCGCGCGATTCCACCTGTCGATCCACCTGGCCGGCGGTCACTCGTTCGCCCATCCGCATGTTTTCGATCAAAATGCAGCCGGGCAGCAAGATGAAGCGGACATGAACGCCGGCGAACGCAACGATCCCGGATCTCCCGCCCACTTTTTTCTTGTCCCTTCGCGCAGAGTCGTTTTTCACACGTCTAACGACCTTTCTTCCCTCCAATCGGCCTCTCTCGCCGTCGACGCCCTCGCGCGATGTCAATCAAAAACACAACGAGGGGGCCGCTTTGAAGGTGCCGAACGGCCGCGAACGGATCGGAATGAGCGTGCGCAAGCGCGAGCGGGCCACAGGTGTTCGCACTTCACAGTTGTGAGGTCCGGTTCGATCGTAAAGAGGAACTCACAACCCTCACTACGATCGTCGCGTAGCGCATGAAATTCGAATTCTTGAAACAAAAACGAGGCCGTCGCCCGCGCGCCGTCGATCGCCGAGCAGCGGGGGGCATCGTCCGAATTCCCACCGACAACTTCAAGGATACGCGCCAGGGAACAAGCGTCAAGCGGGCTCGGGTCCGCTTGTTTCTTCTCATTTGTGAGGTGCGCAACGCGAAATGAAGCCCGCTCAACGTTGCTTGACGCGTCGACCTCCTTCTTCCGTCCGTTTGGAGCTCGAAACGCCGATCAACGCCCTGCGAGCCGTCTTCGCTTTCACGCTTCGGCGACGATCTGATGAGCGTGCGCAAATGAAGCGTGAGATCTCGCGAGCGGCTTGAAGAAGAGAGGCGGGCGGCGGCAAGCAAGAGAGAGGAAAAAAGGTTGGGGATCGATGAAGAGCTGCAAGAGAGTTGACATCCTCCCGCCTCGTAAGAAACCGATGGCCAGTCCCACTTGTCCACACTTCCATCGAATGGCCGCAGAAAGTCCAATAATCTTTTCATCGGACATCTCCGCGCCGCGCCTCGCCGTCCGCAAACACCCGCCCGGATCTTCGGCTCGTTTCGACGGGCGCTCCCGAACGAACCGAATGGACGAGCGGGAGGACGAGAAGGAGGGCGGGAATCCCGAGTGAATTCGCCCCGTCGACTTCGCACCGCTCGCCGCCGCCTTCCACTCGTTCGACGGGGCTTGTTTGTTCGAATCGAATGAAAAGGGATGTAGTCGAGTCGATCAGGAGCAAGGGAAATCGCGCGCAACGGGACAACGAGATCCCGTGAGTAATTCAAAGCAAATGCCAGGATGAGTCAACGACGAGCGATGATAAGCGGAAAACATCGGTGAATCACGCGGGGACATCGAAAGCGGGAAGAAAATAAACGCGGCAAACGGGCGAGCGAGCGGCGAAGCGGTGATTTCTGCCTGTTTTGCATAAACGACGGAGCGAACACGAGGCAACTGGCCGCTCCGCCGCCCGCTCGTTGCCGCTGCTGCCCGCCCGCAACCTTCCGTCTTGCTCGCAGGAGGCCGATCGCCGTCGCCGCGCCCCGCCGCCCTCGCCGCTCGGCGGCGCACTGCGGGAATGCCGAGCGCTCCGTTCGGTTTGGCGGCCGGCCGCCGACCGCAATCGATCTCCCTTGTTTCTTGCGGTGGAGGAAGCAATCCTTTGCTGTCCAGTGGTCACTCCTCGCACGCTAACGACCACAAATCCCTTGAATAAACTCGTCTACCCCGTGGGGGGATGTTGTTGAGTGGTCATTTGCGAGGCGGGGCGGGCGAGCGGACGGGCTGCCTAAACCCGAGAGCAAATTGGCTGCCGCCCCGCCGCCTTTCGGCTGCCGAAGAAATCCGCAAGCAAATGCGCTTAAATCCGCATCGTTTCCGTCCGTCGGGTGGGCGAAATCGGCGAGTAGTCCGCCGCGCCGCCCGCCTCGCCGCCGCCCGGGGATTCGCGTTCCCGCCTTTCGCTTTTCGATTCGAGCGACCGAACGAGCGTGGCGGCTGGTGGGCGGGCGGTGGGCGGGCGGCGAGGGGCGGCGAATGGACTAAACGAATTAGTCGAGCGGATACAAGAGCGGCGGATAAGTGCGTCGAACACGAGATCGCCGCCCGGCTGCATCCACACCAAAATGGGGCGGGAGAGGATGCTTGATCACAAATTTTGTAGCAGACAGAACGTTCTACGTGGTTGTAAATCGAACGGACGACATTCTTCGCTGATTGCTTGTCGGTTCGAATCAACTCACAAGAGTGATTGAAGGAAGCAGAGGAACGCACGAGATTGCGGCCAGTACAGAGCAAGAGAATCAGATTGAAGCACCATAAACCCCAAGCTCACACACCTTGCTCGTAAACAATCCTGAGTACGAGGCGAATGCAGGAGAAGTAGATCAGCACGTCTGCTCTACGAACATGCCTCGAATCGCTTCGCATCGGGAAGCTTATGCTTCACGCCCGACTGACTTTCAAAAGAAGGAGGACGACACGCGAGGAACCAGTGAGAAAGAAAAAGAGGAGGTATCTCGCACGGCGCGGCCGCCGAGAGGTGACTCATGGACGCCAAAAAGAACGTTCATTTCTTCCAAAACAACGGAAAGAACGACCTTTTTATCAACAAGCGGATCTCTTTGAGGGTCATCAAGTGAACGAATGGCTGCAAGTTGCAAGCAGCCAGGCGACAAACGAATGAGTAGTCGTTTGCTAATCGAAAGCGAAGAAAGAGGAGGAGAGTGGCCGTTAACACCCGAAAAAGCTGTTCGTTTTATCGCCCGCCATTCGTAACGCCCGTCCGCCCCGTTGCTCAGAATGACCGGCGGAATGGAGGATTGATGGACGAAAGGGCGGCGAACACGACTGGGCGGTCGGCAGGGCGAGCGGGTGATAAAAAGCGGCCGCTTGCAGCGGCGAGCCAGCGAGCGAACGAACGAACGGAAGGGAGGAGGGCGTCCACTCGCTTTCGAGAACATGTGGGATGATAAGCGGGACCGGGGGGATGCGCGCAATGGACACTCGAGTACACGACGCTCTCCCGCACGATCCTCCTCGCTTGAAAACAAGCTTCGTCTCGCATTTCAGCCGAGCGGGGCGGTGCGGTCGGGAGCTCAAAGCGATCGGCCGCTCCCAACACTCCGATTTGCATTCGGCGGCGACCGGCGGGATGAGTCGACGTGAGAACGACGAAGCGAAAGGTCGGCGGAGGAGTAGAACGAACGGGAAGCGGTCGGTTTGCTCGTGATCAGACAACAAGCGTTCCCTCCCAGTTCGATCGTAATTATGCGAACAAAACGGAAACAAAGGAGGCGGAAGTAAAGCGAAAACCACCCATTCATTACGCCAAACCGCCTTCTGCTCGCCGTTTTGAGTGACGAGCGAGCAGACGGGCGGGCGGCGAAGATGATCGAAGAAGCCGAAAAACAGCTGCAGCTCGTCGAGTCGCCGTAAAGTGGGCACTTCTCTGCCTCGAGTCCAATAATCCGTGGATGATCGAGCATCTTCATGAGCGATTAGGTGGCCTTACTAATCGAACGCAACAAACGAACTAATGCGTGAAGCTGATCGAAATCCCCGCCCAATCGATCGGCCTCGATCGACCCTCGGGAGTTCAAATGCCGCACGTCCAAACCAATCAGCCAAATTCGACAGACGGGATTCCGCCCCGCCCGTCGACTTCCGCCCGCCGCCCGCCCATCACTCGAGCGGGCGATCCAACCGCAAAGTTTAAACTGCCGCTCTCCGGAAGGCGAAACGGGCGGACGGACGCGCCCCGATTGCACGCCTATCGAAACGAAACGGCTGTCGATTCCAGACACATGGCTCCCGTCGCTCATTCGCGGCGCCCCGCTTCAATTTGCTCCTTCCGTTACATGCAGAGGGTTCGATTGCAAACCGAGAGTTCAAGGAAACAAGAATATCAACATGAACGAACCGCGAGGATTGAAGCAACGAGCGTGAGAGCATTGAAGCGATCAACTGATCGAGTGCAATCCAACAGCTCATCCCTCCGGCCAACGGGTTTATTTCGCCTGTACACTCACCACCGCCTTCAGATCAACAAGAGAACAACCAATAAGGAATAAATAACAGCTGAGAACATTCGATTCGAATCACGAGTAGAGAGCAGAGAGCTCCAGCGAGGAGAGCTTCTCGGCGCCGACCTCCGAGCGGACGGTTTCGACCCAATTCTCCCGAAATTCGTCCCAAATCACCTCGATTCGGTTCGCATCCGAGGGGACGGCGGCGAGCAGGAGTTCGCTGTCGAACATGTCGATCCCGTCCTGAATCCAACCAGCGGGTAATGCACGAATCGATGAAGAGAACTCACGGGTTTCTCCTGCAGCTCGGGGTCGAATTTGCGGAGCCGCTCGGCCGCCTCTTTCCAGTTGAGGTCGCGCACCTTGAAGATCTCGCTGAACGTGACCGTGTGCAGCTGAAGGCCGAGCTCGCGGGCGGCGTCTTCGGGCGTCAACACTTCGAGCTTCCGAGTGGAGGCGTCCATGAGGACACAGGCGTTCAGCGGGCAGAAGCGCTTCGAGCCGTCCGGCCCGGCGGCGCTCATCGAGCGCCGAATGAGCTTGTCCGGGAGGTCGAGCCACACGCGCGCCGGCGTCTCGATGTTCACCGTTTCGCCGTTCGCGGGCTTGAAGACGGGGATCTTGAATTGCTGCAAACGAGAGCGGAAAGAATGCTGGAGATCGACGAAAAGTACGCACTTTCTCGACTTTGCCCTTCAGAAAGTTCATCTTCGTGTCCTCGCCGTGCACGAACATCACATTGGCGGGTTCGACGTCACGAATCAGCTGCATGATGCCCTTGGCGTCCGCGTGCGCGCTGAAGCTCATGTACTCCACGCTCAGGTTGATTTCGTGCTGCAAACACAACGAATTCAAATTGAAGGAAGAAGGGGACGAACTAGTCGACCGTCGATGTCGATCTTCTTCGCTCCGTTGATCACCTTGGCGCCCACCGTGCCGGCCGTGCAGTAGCCGGGCATGATGATCTGCAGCGAGGGGATCAATGCACGAAAGAGTGCACTCACCATGTTCTTCTCATCCCCGCACCACTTCTTGAAGATCCGAAGCGATTGCCCGCCGTGCAGCATTCCTTCAACCAACAGTTTCAATCAATCAGAAGGCGAAGGACGAACCGGGCGTCGAGAAGACGACCATCGGTCCGGGATTGTCGACGAACGACTGGTCGAGGGCGGTGATGTGCTTGAAGTCGAACATGTTGCGTGCGACGAAGTTCTTCTTGATCTTCTCGTTGGTCCAGTTGATGAACAAGCGGTAGTACTTGGTCGCCCGGTCCGCAAGGCCGGCCGAGCAGTAGATGGGCACCTTCAGGTCGAGCCGCTCCCAATAGGATTCGAGCAGGATGCAGAGTTCTTGGACTCGACCCAACGCAAACACGGGGATCAGGACCTCAAACAAACGAATGCGAGAGCAAGGAAAGGATGAACGAACCTTCCCGCCCCCAAAGACGGTGTCCGTGATCTTTTGCAAAAAGTCCCGCTCGCGTGCGCGCTTCGAGTCGCGAATCGTGGACGCGTACGTCGTTTCCGTGATCAACAAGTCGGGCCGAATGCCGGGAAACACGTGGGCGGCGCCCAGATGCCGGTCGGGCGTCATGTTGAAGTCTCCTGCACAATGGAAGTGATTGGAGGATGGAAGGAGTGCCCTCACCGGTGTACAGAACGGACTCCGTGCCCACGCGAATGAGGAACATCGCGGCTCCGAGCACATGGCCGGCGTAGAACGGCTGGATTGTGATGTCTTCGCTCACCTCGTAGACCTCGTGCAGTCCCACTTCCACCACCTCAAGCAGGCGATTGAAGGGAGGATGAGAGTGCACTGACCTTCTTCATGCAGTTCTTGATCATTGCCTGGGTGAAGAAGTTCGTCTCGCCTTTGACCTCCGTCTGGATCTTCCGGTAGTCCTCGAGCAGGACGGGCACGATCGCTTTCGTTGGGTGCGTCATGTAAATGGAGCCGTCGTAGCCCACCATTTCGGTCCTGCAAGAGGCAATAAGTAGAAGAATGGCTTGATCGACCAACATGTAAGGAAGAGCTCCGCAATGGTCCAAATGGAAGTGGGAGATGATCACGCAGTCCAGGTAGTCGTTCAGCTTCCCGCCCCCGCCGATGTAGCTGAAAGGAAGGGGATGGGTGGATGAGCAGTGGAAATGGGAAGACGAACCTAAAGTCCGGAAAGCGCCGCTCGTCCTGGAATCCCATGTGCATCCCGCAGTCGAGCATGATGTTCCGACCGCCCATCGAAATGAGGATGCACGAGCGGCCCACGTCCTGGCCGGCGCCCAGCGGCACCACCCGAATCGTCGACATTCTGACGAACGGGCAGACGGGCTGAACGATCGATGAACACGACGAACAAGAGGAGAACTCGAAGTATTGATGCGGAAGATGAACCACAGATTGCAGCCAAGAAACCCATGAAAATATTCGAATTTCTTTATCCAAACACAACGAACGAACAAACAAGACCTAAGCAACGAAAAAAGGAGCACGAGGAACTGGTGGACATCAATCGACGATCGAAATGTTGGCCGGCGTGTAGACGGTGTCCTGGTAGACGTCCTTGAACGCGTTGTCGCGCCGCTTCAGCTGCCGACTCAAGTAGGCGGGCGTCTGCTGCCACTTCTCGTCGAGCAGCGGGTGCTCGTCCGGGTTGGCGTTGCACTGGCGATCGATGGTGCACGTGCCGTCGGCGTGGAGCTCCATGTGCGGGACGTCGGCTTCCGTTGGTTCGCCCATCGGGAAGCGAATCGGACGGACTTCGAGCAGGTGCTTCAGGTGCCAAAGCTCGTCGTTGACGCCCGCCGTGTTCTTGAACACGTGCATTTTGCCCACGTCGGCGTCGCCGAGCAGCTTCTGCACGCGCTCGCGCGTCCACTTCGGCTCCGTGGTGTGCGAGCGGTACTGCCAGACGAGCCACAACTTCGGCGGCTCCACGTCCATCGGCTGCGCGAAGTCGGCGGGCATCGCGTCGTTGGCGGCGAAATCGTACTCCTTGCGGCCGTCCTGACGACGCGGCAGGTAGCGCCACCAGCGGTTGTGCTTCCGCCACACCCAACGGTTGCGAATCACCTTCGCCATGGCTGCAAGCAAACGAATTAGAAACTGGGTGAAAATGGAAGAGTATCACAACGGAAAAGACGAATATTGCACGGAAATCAACCGAAAAGCAAACCTCAATGAACTCGACCGTAAATCCCTGTATACCAACCGCAAACACCCCAGAATCTCCCGGAACAGAAGCCAATTCAGCGAGCTTCTTGCAAAATCCTGGCAGAGGCGACTCGCCACTTCGCTTGGCCCGTTTGAATCAATGGCGACAATCTGCCCACACGAGGCGAGGGACGAAGCCGAAGCGTAGGAAGCGGCAAGCGGGCGGAGTGGTTCGATTCGTCTGCCGGGTGGAACCATGGGCCAGAAAGCAGACGAACCGCCCCGTTGGCTGCCGGTTTGCGGGCGGCGGTTCGTGGATTTCGGGCGTGATTTCACGTTTGCTCTGATTCAGTGGAAAGGAGCGATTATGAAGGGGGAATCTGCACCATAAATCGAAATTACCGGGCGGTAGACGCGAAATATCGGCCGATATTTTCGGTAAATTGAACCCGCCGCATTTCTCTTCGTAAATCTGTTTTTTGTGACGAAATCAGCGGATTTTCGTGCTTTTCGTGCTCTAATACTCAATCTCTTTGTTCCAATTTACCGCTTGCAGGTTACCAACGATGGTCGGCGGCAGTTCGCGCGCGATGCGGCCCCTGATTTCGCTCCTCAACCAACAGCTCGGCGCGCGCCCCGTCCAGCTGGCGGCCGTTCGCGGCCTGGCGCAGGCCCAGCCGGCGGACTCGGGCGAGGGAAAGGTCTACAAGGTGCGCGACGCGCTGAACGAGGCCCTGGACGAGGAGCTGAAGCGCGACGAGAGCGTCTTCATCATCGGCGAAGAGGTCGCGCAGTACGACGGGCCGTACAAGGTCGGTTTATCCCTCTCTTTCGTTCATTCCACTCACTTCTCCTCGTTCAGGTGACCAAGGGCCTGTGGCGGAAGTACGGCGACAATCGAGTGATCGACACGCCCATCACCGAAATGGGTACGTCCGCTTACTTCCTCCGTTCATTCGTTTGCTCCTCGCGTTCAGGATTCACGGGAATGGCCGTGGGTGCGGCGTTCGCTGGGCTGCGGCCGGTGGTCGACTTCATGACGTTCAATTTCGCCATGCAGTCGATCGATCACGTGCTCAATTCGGCGGCCAAAACGTTCTACATGTCGGCGGGACGAGTGAGTTCTCTCCACTGCTTTCCATTTGAATTCCTCTCGGTCGCTTGCAGGTGAACGTGCCGATCGTCTTCCGCGGCCCGAACGGAATCGCCGCCGGTGTCGCCGCCCAGCACTCGCAGGACTTCTCCGCCTGGTACGCGCACTGCCCCGTCTTGAAGGTCATCGCGCCCTACTCGGCCGAAGACGCCAAGGGACTTCTGAAGGCGGCCATTCGCGACGACAATCCCGGTACATCCTCCTTTGATTCATTGCTTTCTGTTGATGCTCGTGGTTTGCAGTCGTGTTCCTGGAGGACGAGCTCCTGTACGGCACCAACTTCCCGATGTCGGCGGAGGCGCTGCGCGACGACTTCGTGCTCCCGATCGGCAAGGCGAAGGTCGAGCGCGCCGGCAAGGACATCACGCTGACCGCCCACTCGATGGCCGTCAAGTTGGCGCTGGACGCGGCCGCCGAGTTGGAGAAGATCGGCGTCGATGCGGAGGTTCGTCCCTTCTTCCTTCTGCTCATCTCTTCCGTTTCGTTCGCAGGTGATCAATCTGCGCACGCTGCGACCGCTGGACTTCGAGACGATCCGCGAGTCCGTCAAGAAGACGCACCACTTGGTGACCGTCGAGCAGGGATGGTGAGTGCGACCGTTCCACTTTGTTTTGTGCATTCCGCTCCTTTCAGGCCGTTCTGCGGAATCGGCGCCGAAGTGCTCGCCCAGATCGTCGAATCGGACGTGTTCGACTTCCTGGACGCGCCGCCGCTCCGCGTCACCGGCGTGGACGTGCCAGCGCCCTACGAGAAGCAGCTGGAGGACGCGTCCGTCCCCAAACCGTTCAACATCGTCAATGCGGTCAAGAAGTCGCTGCACATCCAGTAGACGGCCGGGAGATCGGATATTTAGGCAGTTCTCTCTAATAGACCCCCTCCACTTCTTCCTGTGTGTTTCTATTGGTATTGAATGGGAATTCGGCCGTAGAGCACCTCCTCCTCCCCCTCCTTTCCCCTAATTCTCTCGCTGTCCCATTGGTTTTAATATTTGTTCGGTTGGTTGCAATAAACTCCAGAGGTTAGAGGCAAGCGGCTCGGTGAAGAAGAATCTAAAGAGTTGAATGAGATGGAAGGCATGTTGTTGTGTCCATCAATTGCCGTCCAGCAAACCGAGTGGCAGCGGCCGCAACGAAGAGCGGCAAGCCGAAAGCAACGGTCGCCCGCCCTAGCGAGCGAAAGCGGTCCGCTTTTTCCGCCGAATAAGCGGGCGAGCGCGCGCATTTGTGGCCGCTCGGCCCTCCAAACCTTGTGATTTCGAATGTTTGCTTTTAATTCGATGCTGTTGCTGGATGATCCCGTCGGATGATCTCACTGGATGTTCCTTCCACATTCTTCGAGTGGTTCTGTGCAGCCCCCAATCAAAAGTTTTCACCGAAAAACCGGCCCGTTTATCAACTGTTTACTCCGATTCGTTTTCTTATCAACCATCGTTCCTTTCGCTCGCGTTTATTACTGCAAACCAATGCGGGCGGCAGTGGACATTGATCGAGCAGGAAAGTCAAGGGTTGTTCTTCACGAGCGAGTGTTTACTTTCAATTCATTCAAAGGGAAGTGCGGGGATTTGAGAGAGAGCGATTTTCGCACCAATTTCCGCTAATTCTTTTGTTTCTGCTGTTCTAAATTCCGTTTGATCGTTTGATTTATTTCTTTTCTGCAGCAAACAAACAAAACGCCGCCCAAGGTCACGGTGTGAAGTTTTGATGCGATTACGGGCGCGCGGGCGGAAAGTGAAAGTGAACACTCGGGCGAGCACGTGCACGTGCTCCGTTTTGATCATAAGCCCGCAGTTTGTTTGAACGCTCGAACGCGAAACATTCCCGTTTGTTGCGGATGGCCCGCAACCACGTGGTCCGCACACTTCGGCCGCTCCGGCGGCCGGCCGTTCGTCCGGGTGTTCGTTTCGCCTGCAAACGGCCGCTGCCAACTGCCGCAAAGCGACGGGCGGCCGCTGATTTGTGCCCACTCATCTGCCGGCTGGCCGGCCGCTCGCTCCGAAGGCGCGTGGCCACGAGTTGCGTCCAGCTGACGTCCGCTCGGCTTTTTGTCCACTTGGACGCCCGCTCGCGAGTTCGAAGAAGTTGCAAACTGAGAGTGACATTCGAGCTCGAGTTCGTGACTGAAAGCAAGGTGTTCGTGACTTCCGAGTGTTTCCTGCACTCATTCGTGCCTCCCTTCAGTCCTTTCATGATCCCTCGCTTCAGGTCCCGTCCAACCTCAAACTTTTCGTCGTTCATCCGTCGACCAGCCGCTGTGGACGCGCGATGTTGATGATCAGCCGCTGCCGGTCGAGCGTGTGCGTCGGGCGGTTCTCCTTCCGCATCCAACGGTTGGCCTCGTCGACGCCCGGCGGCCGCCCGTACAAGGAGCTCAGCATTGGGGTTGCGAAGGAGATCCACGATGGTGAGTTCCTCGAAGCTTGCAATCGATCTTCTTCCACGCTTTCAGGCGAGACACGAGTCGCCCTCACTCCCGCCTCCGCCGCTCAGCTCGTGGAGAAAGGCGTAAAGGTGCGCGTGGAGGAGAACGCGGGAGCCGCCGCCTCGTTCCAAAACGCCGACTACGAGAAGGCCGGAGCGGAGATCGTCGCCACGCGCGGCGCCTTCGAATCGGACGTCCTCTTCAAAGTCCGCCCGCCGTTGCTCCACGAGGTCGACCACTTGCGGCCGCACGGGACGTTGATTTCGTTCATGCAACCGGCGAAGAACGGCGACCTCATCAAAAAGCTTCAAGCGAAAGAAGCCACGGCTTTCGGCATGGAGTTATCCCCCGCATCTCCCGCGCCCAAGTGTTCGACGCGCTCTCCTCGATGGCCAACATTTCCGGCTACAAAGTAAGTTTGCGATGCTTCCATTTGATTCCTCGTGGTTTGCAGGCGGTGGTCGAGGCGGCGAACCACTTCGGCCGCTTCTTTGGCGGTCAGATCACGGCTGCGGGTCGCTTGCCGCCCGCCAAGGTGCTTGTGATCGGCGCGGGCGTCGCCGGGCTGTCGGCCATCGGAACGGCCAAGAATCTGGTTCGTCCACTCACTTTCTTTCAATTCTCATCGCTCTTGATCGGTTCAGGGCGCCGTCGTCCGCTGCTTCGACACTCGGGCTGCAACGAAAGAGCAGATCCAATCGTTGGGCGGCGAGTACCTGGAGGTGAAAATTCAGGAGTCGGGCGAGGGCGGTGGTGGCTACGCGAAGGAGGTTCGTTCAACGAAGTCCACTCGTTCATCCCCTTACTCCCTTTGGTTCAGATGAGCCCCGAGTTCATCAAGGCGGAGCACGAGCTGTTCGAGAAGCAGTGCCGCGACGTCGACATCATCATCACGACGGCGCTGATTCCGAACAAGAAAGCGCCCGTTTTGATCACAAAGGTTCGTTCCTTCCTTCTTCCATCGATTGAATCCCTTCGGCTGCTTGCAGGAGATGATCGGAATGATGAAGCGCGGCTCGGTGGTCGTCGACTTGGCGGCCGAATCGGGCGGCAACATCGAAACGACGCGCCCGAACGAGCTCTTCGTTTCGGACAACGGCGTCACGCACATCGGGTTCGTTTCACATCTAACAAATGGAATCAATGATTGCTTGAAGGTACACGAACTTTCCCGCCCGCCTGCCGACCGTCAGCTCGACGCTCTACTCGAACAATCTGACCAAATTCTGGTTCTCTTTGGGTTCGTCCCCTCTTCCACTCCCTCTCACCCATCGAAGATTGCAGGCGACGGAAAGGAGACGTTCGCGATCAATCTGGAGGACGAGGTGGTGCGCGGCTCCATCGTGCTGCAGGACGGAAAGCTCCTCTGGCCGCCGCCGCCGCCGCCCACGCCCGCCGTCCAAACGAAGGCTGCCGCCGTCGGGGAGGCGGCGAAGTTGGCCCCGCCGCCCGAACCCAACTACTTCCAAGAGACGCTGAAGAAGGCGCTTGGGTACACGGCCGGTACGTCCACTCCAGCATGCATTCAATCGAATGTTGCCTTGGTTCAGGAGTGGGAACGATCACCTCTCTCGGGGCGGTCAGCCCGAACCCCACGTTCTCGAACACGGCGACGGTCTTTGGACTCTCGGGGATCGTCGGTCCGTTTGCTTCACTCAATTCTTTCAATTGTTCGCATGTTTGAGGCTACTACACGGTGTGGAACGTGGTGCCGGCTCTCCACTCGCCGCTGATGTCCGTCACGAACGCCGTGAGCGGCCTGACCGCTGCGGGCGCTCTTTGCTTGATGGGCGGCGGTAAGCTTCGATCATTCACCAGCAACCACTCAAATGAATTGCAGGCTACACCCCGCAGACCGCTCCGCAAGCCCTCGCCCTGGGCGCCGCCTTCCTCTCGTCCGTGAACATCGGCGGCGGCTTCGTGATCACGAAGCGAATGCTCGACATGTTCCGCCGGCCGAGTGAGTGCTTAAGCAATCGAATGGAGATGCTTGTTGGTTGCAGCCGACCCTCCGGAGCACAACTACCTCTACGCGCTGCCGGCGGGCGCCCTGTTGGGCACGTACGCGTACGGCGTGCAGGCGGGACTGCCGGAAGCGCATCACTTCGCCGCGCTGGCCTCCGGTTTGTGCTGCGTTGGCGCGCTGGCCGGGCTGTCGACCCAAAAGTCCGCTCGGTTGGGCAACGCCCTTGGGATGGTGGGCGTGAGCGGCGGGATCGCTGTGAGTTCAATCCTTTCGTTTCCTATCGCAATCACCACGTTGTTCAGTCTACGATCGGCCTCCTTCAACCGACCCTCCCCCAACTGACGCAAATGGGCGCGGCGATCGGCGCGGGCTCGCTGGTCGGCGTCGGGATCGCGCGGCAGATCGAAGTCACCTCCCTTCCGCAGGTGAGCAGTCGACTCGAAGCTCCAATCACCCGTCTTCTTCCAGTTGGTCGCTCTGTTCCACTCGTTCGTCGGAGTCGCCGCATCGACCACTTGCATCGTGAGTTCCCCTCATTGAACTCAATCCATTTCGTGTGGATTGCAGGCGGAGTTCATGGCGCACGCGGACAAATTCGCGGAGCCGGGCGGCGGCGCCATCAAGTGCGCCCTCTTCTTGGGCACGTACATCGGCGGCGTCACGTTCACGGGCTCGCTGATGGCCTTCGGGAAGCTGCAGGGTTTGTTCAGCCCTCTAGCAATTGCTCCAATGGATTGCAGGGCTGCTGGACTCGAAGCCGTTCCTCCTGCCCGGGCGGCACTTCCTCAACGGCGGGCTGGCGGCGGCGAACCTCGCCGCACTCGGCACGTACATGATGACCGCCGATCCGTCGCTCGGCTACTCGATGCTCTTGGCCACGGCCGCTCTCTCCTCGACGATGGGCGTCAGCTTGACCGCAGCCATCGGAGGCGCCGATCAGCCCGGTAGTTCTTTCGTTCATCTTCGATTGATCCCTTCGTTCAGTTGTGATCACCGTGCTGAACTCCTACTCCGGCTGGGCATTGTGTGCGGAAGGCGAGTCACTTACTGGAGTTGAATGGACGAAACAAAGAGGATTGCAGGCTTCATGCTGAACAACGACCTCCTGACGATCGTCGGCGCGCTGATCGGCAGCTCCGGTGCCATCCTCTCGTACATCATGTGCCGCGGGATGAACCGCTCGTTGCCGAACGTCATCCTCGGCGGCATCATCGGCGGACCGCGCGCCCTGAAGGCCGAAGAAGTGGGCACCGCGAAGTTCGTGAACGTCGACGACGCGGTCGCCATGATGGAAGACGCGAAGGACATCGTGCGTTCACCTCAACTCAATTCAACCCTCTAACAATCGCTTCAGATCATCGTTCCGGGCTACGGCCTCGCAACGGCTCGCGCCCAGTACCCGATCGCCGAACTCGTCAAAGAATTGACGGCGCGCGGCACTCGCGTCCGTTTCGCCATCCACCCGGTCGCCGGTCGAATGCCCGGCCAGCTGAACGTTCTGTTGGCCGAGGCTGGGGTGAATTATGAACAAGTCGCCGAGGTTGCTCGTTCCTTCCTTCTATCGCGCTAGTCATTCCGTTTGCAGATGGAAGAAATCAACGAGGACTTCAAGGAAGCCGACTTGGCCCTCGTGGTGAGTTGGAGCGAGAAGAAGCTGCAATCCAATGGAATTTGAAGGTCGGAGCCAACGACACGGTGAACAAGGCGGCCGAAGACGACCCGGAGTCGCCCATCGCCGGAATGCCCGTCCTGCGCGTGTGGAACGCGAAGAACACGATCGTCATGAAGCGAACGCTGGGCGTCGGCTACGCGGCGGTGGACAATCCGATCTTCTTCCTCGACAACACGCACATGCTGCTCGGCGACGCGAAGAAGACCTGCGATCAGCTGCTCGAAGGCGTGAAGAAAGCGAACAAGTAGACGTTGTAGGGCGTAGTTCCTTCTTCTAATTAATTAATTCCTTTGTACATCTTCTACATCTTTTTATGGGTAGTTTCCGCTCCGAAGCACCTCATCCATCCGTTTGCTTAGTGTTGCCATCTGTCTTCCCCCGTAATTAACCCGACCGAATAAATAAAGTGGTGCTCTCCGTTCGGATCAGGCAGATGGGGCGTTCATTCACGAAACGAAGTCCTCGGACTGCGAACTGCGAACTCATTCTGCACTGGCGTTCGCTCGAAATGCGGCGGTTCGTCTCGTTCTTGCTCCTCCTCGCCGCCGTCTGCCGACCGGCCGACGGGAAGCCCACGCCAAAACCAACGGGGACGTCCGTGAGTCTCCCAAGCGTTACTTCCTCCCACTCACCTCCTTCTGTTCGTTGCAGTCGGACGCCATTTGGTTGATCGCTGGGATCAGGTGCTTCCCACTCTTCCCACCCATTGAATTCCTCTGCTTTCAGTGCGGTGGTCGTCCTCTTCGTGATCGTCGTGATCGCGTGCTCGGTGGGCGCCGTCCTTTACGTGCGCGCTCGCCACTCGCCGCACACCGCGGCCAGCAATTCGGACGGCGCGCCGGACGACGAGACGACGAACGCGACCGGCAGCAAGGGCACGCCACTGGCCACCACCAATCCGTGAGCGCGGGATTGATTCTTCGGGGATAAACTCACTTCTTCCGCTCGGTCTCGCTGTTCTCTTGTTTGTGGTCGAGTGAGAAGAAGCAATGAATGAGGCCCATGAAGCAGAGCGTCTCGCTTGCAACAAAAGAATCAGCGCGCTCATTTCCACTCTCCATCCTCCACACCGGCTGGTTGCCCACGCGCCCCCGAAATGCTCGTCTCGCTGCTCGACTTTTGGATTCCGGTGGCCGTTTGGTTGGGCGCGTCGACGGCCGTCCTCTTCGCGTTGACCCTCTTCTACTACTGCAAGCTGACACCGTTCGCCGGCCGCAATCGCGATCCGCGCCACCTGGAGAAGGGGAATCCGTTGAAGCCCAACGTGAGCGGTCTGTTCGTCTCCTTCACTCCTTGCCTGTTTGCAGACCCCAACACAGATTCTCGACGTTCAAGCGGTGCTCGCCGGCGACGGACAGCCCGCCTTCTGCGATCAGTTCCTTTCGTTCGAGCAAATCAACGAGTTCTGCTTGAAGGCGAACACGAGCGCCCCGATCGACGTCTCCTACCGCCGCACGCACGCCGAGTTGCTCCGACTGGCCGAGGGCAGCCAAGTGGAGTGCTTCATGGACGACAGCGGCCTTCAGAATCCGCACGATCGCTACCATTTCGTCGCCATCGTTGAGTGAATAAACTCCTGAGTTCTTTGCCTTTGGAGTACGCAAGAAGGCGATCTTTGACCCGATTTCCAAACGAACGCACTCCAAAGGTTGTTAGTTCAATGAAGTTCCCAACGAACGCAAGCCAAGGCCCCGTTGCTGCGCCTGCCGCATGTGAAAAAGCGGCTGTCCGCGCACACCCCAATCGTCCATTGGACTTTTGCTGACCGATCGCCCGCGAGCTCGCCCTCCTTGTCAGCTGCCAGCAAAGAACTGACCTTTCGGCGGGCGCGCTTTATTTTTGTGGACCACCCATTCGGCGTTTCGCGCCTTGTTTTCGTTTCTAATCGCTTTGTGATTGCAGAAAGATGCCGTCCAAGCAGCGAAAAGCTTCCGCGCCTCGAAGGACGAAGCGAAAGGCGGACGAGGCGGCGAGCGCCAATCCGAAGATTGCGAAACAGAGCCGCGAAGCACCGCCGACCGCAAAGCCCAAGCCGAAGATCAAGGCGGGCGCCCAGCGCTTGTTGATGGTGCAGATGTTGAGCACGAACTTCCCCCACAACCAACTCCCAAATGGGTCGAACTTCGGCCAACAGCTGACGGCTCTCCAACTGCGCACGTTGCGGATGTTCTTCTGCTGCCGCTCCTTCTCGGCCGCGTTCTTCACTCCGAGCAAAGAAGGAAAAAGCCGGCACGCGGCGGGGCTCGCTCTGGTGAGTCAAACGGTTACCCTGGACGCGGCTCCTCGCGAAGATCTCCGCTGGCACATGGGCGACGATCAGGTCAGTCGCGGCAACGTGAACCGCTTCTTGTTGCTGGGCCGCGCGCACGTCCGCCGGTTGGAGTTGTACTTGGAGCCGGCCGCTCAGCCGACTGTCCATCAGGTTCGCCGCTGGGCGCATAGCCTGACGATCTTGAAAGGTTTGTAGTTTTTAAAGCTTTCCTTGATTGTCCGAGTAATTTTTTCGTTTAGACCTTCCGCACTTGGAGGCAATCGTAATTGCAATCTCGCGAAACACCTCGAAAGCCCCGTGGCTCATCCAGATGCTGCGCGACTTCGTGCCGTGCCCGATCGTTCGCTTCTTTTCGAATTGCTCTTACGACTGCCTCCTGCTCGAGCACAACCGTCCGTCTCTGATCGTCGAAGAGGCTCTATGTCCGAGCTACAACGAGCAATCGCCGTGTAAGTCTACGAATTCGTTGGGTTCGTGATCCTTGCCTTTTTAAAGATCTCGCTCCCATCTTAAAGTCGCGTGCACGCCTGATCGAAATCGGGGACGTGCTCGCTGATCTCGCAGCACAAGGACGGTAAGAAAATGGTGGTTGGACAGGAAGCGGTCGATCCTCTCGTTTAGAATCGAACGGAACGAAGTCGTCGAAAAGGTGGTCGTCAATCTTGACCACTCGTCGCAGCCCGCCCCTCTTCAATGGGCCTCCTTTTTCGAAGACCCGTGGCTCGAAAGTCGGGCGTCGTTCTTGCGCCCGGCGTTCGCGAACCTCCGCTCGTTGAACGAAACGTTTGGCCTGCAGGTTTATCTTCGATCTCATCTTTTCTTGCCGACGCGCGTAAGTTTGTCCGTCTTTGCTCGAGATTTAATGAAACTGTCGTGCAGCGCGACGAAATTCATTTGAAGTCGCTGTGCTCGTTGATCCTGCGAGCCCTCAGCGTCGCCGACGTGCTGACGGCCGCGGGCTTTACGGCGGCGGAGATTTGCACGAACTTGTGCTTCAAAGAAGCCGTGAGTTCTGCTCTTTTGCTTTTACTTTCAATTGTTTACAGGCGTATAAACAACGAATCATGTCGCTGGTGAGTGGCTTCTTCGCCAAACGGACGACCTTCGCGCACACGAACGAAAAAGCGAAAATGGTGTCCCGAATGGCGGACGTTTGGACGACGCGGGTCGGCGGTTTCAGCCTGTCGTTTGTTTTGTTTCAATTATGAACTGACTGGTCACTGCTTATTGTTGTTTTTATTAAAGATTGTACATCTTGGTCGGCATGCGGAATACAAATTGTGGTAACTGCGGGCTTAATTTGCGAACTCGAACGCTCGGCGGTCTCCAATCCATCTGCCTGTACGCAAATAGAACGACGGCCCGGGCCAAGGTGCGCGTCGTTCAGAGTCTAGACGATCGATCTTCAACACCTTGTTTTCGGTGAACGAAAATCGAGTACTCTTCGATGGTGTCGTTTGCTCCTGATTAGTGCAAAGCGAACTTTCCGACATCCGAGTGTTGTGAAGATCTGGATTGCCGCTTGCAGACTTGCGAGGCATGTTCACGTCTCGCGTTGTGTGCCCAGACGCGACTTGCTGCCGCCTATCGCCGCGCAATCTCGCGCACTGCGATGAAAGCCGAGAACGAGGGCATTCACGGTGAATGCGCGCAGTTTTCACGAGTTAGTCGCCCGTTGCTTTCTTTTTAAAACAATTGTTTTGGCTTCCAATAATTTACTGGATTCCCTCGCTTTTGCAGAAAGCATGCCGTCCGTCCAGCCGGAAGCTTCGCCATCTCGCGGGATCAAGCGAATGGCCATCGATGTGGAGAGCGCCAACTCAAAGATTGCAAAGGAGGGCCTCGAAGCGCCGCCGAGGACGAAGGCCAAGCCGAAGATCGAGGCAGACGCGCAACGAGCTCTGATGGTCCATGCGTTGAGCTCCCGATTGGCTCACAACAAGCCGACGCAAGGGCAGAATTTCCACCGAGAGCGAGCTGCACCTCGACTGCGCACCTTGCGCATGTTCTTCTGCTGCCGCTCATTTCCAGCAGCTTTCTTCACTCCAAGTAAACGACAAGAAGAAGTCTCCTTTCCTGTGCTCGCGCTCGAAAGCCAAGGAATCGCGCAGGATTCGGCTTCTTATGGTGCGCTCCAGCTGACTTTGTCCGCCCACCAGACAAGCAGCGGCACTTTTAACCGACTGCTGTTGCTGGGCCGAGAGCACGTGCAACGGTTGATGTTGAGCGTTGAACCGTATGAAGCTGAAGGATGGGCGATCGAACGCGTTCGCAAATGGGCGCAAGCCTTGTCAACATTAAAAGGTTTTAAACCCCTATATCTCTTTTGAATCTCGCGCCCTCGTTTAGACCTCTCGCGCTTGGAGTCGATTGAGGTCTGTTTTGAGCGCTCCTGCAAGGCTCCGTGGGCCGTTCATTTGCTTCGCGACTTTGTGCCCTGCCCCATCGTTCGTTTGGAGTGCACGTGGAGTGAAGGCGCCCTTCTGCTCGTGAACAATTCACCAGCGACCGTCGTAGAACAAGTGGAATTCAATAGCCACGAGGATTGTCCGCCGGGTGCGTGCTTTCGTCGGCTGAATGATTTCTTCTGTTCTTCAGATCTCCGCCCGATTTTTATGGCACGCGCACGCGTGATCGAAATCACAGAAGGCATTCCGGACATCGCAGCGCACGGACCGTAAGCACAATGCAACTCTCAAGCGATCTGTTCGTTCAGGGTCGAACGAAACGAAGCGATCGAAGCGGTGGTCCTCCAACATTCTGACTGGGATGAAGCCATGGACTTTCCGCGTGAGCCCTCCGTCACAAACGAAGATTCGTGGATCGACGGTCGGGCGCACGTTTTCCGTTCGGCGTACGCGAATCTCCGCTCGTGAACGAAAAATTCGCGCTCAAGCTGATGCTTCCGGCCCCCAACTTCGGGCATTTGGCGGTGAGTTTATTCTTCTTGTTCTTAAGCAAAAGGACCTCCTGTACAGGATGAAGAGCACTTCAAGTTGCTTCGACTCGTGGTCCAGCGCTCGTTCAACGTCGCCAACTTTCTGAGCGTCGCAGGATTCACGACAGCGAAAATTCAGACGAATATTTTGATCCGATCGTACGGAGTGCCAGCAGTGAGTCTTGTTCTCTTTATTCAATCTCCAATTCTTCCAACTGCGTCCAGGGAACTCACGAACGAATGCTGGCGCTGATCAACCGCTTCTTCGCCGATCGAGCGACTTTTGAGTACTCGAGCGAAGGTTCTGAACCCTTAGCGCGGGCGGGTGTTTGGACGACGCGACTCGGCGCCCTAGAAATCAGCTTTTCTTTGTCGTAATGAAACAAACCATACTTTGTTGTCTTACTGCAAAAACGATCGAACTCGCTGCTTCATTCGAGTGCTGGGGTTTCGTTAAATCTACGTTTTTCCATAGAACTTTG